>VZTS01027862.1:0-33739 GCA_013400795.1 Pluvianellus socialis | reverse complement strand
AAGGGCGCGGGCGCCGCGCTGCACCCTGGGAGATGTAGTCCCGGGGGGCGGAGGGGAGCGGGGGGGGGCACCGCTGAGGCGAGGGGTCGCCCGGCGGCAAAGGCTGCGCCGAACCAACCCCTCCTGCCCGGGCGGGCCGGTCTGCGCCCGGAGGCGCTCGCTGCCCCAAAAGCAGAGTGGCCACCGGCTGCCCCCAGGCCTTGGGGGCTGTGTGGTGCCACGGCGGGTTGACACACTGCTGGGGCCCAGTCAGCATATGTGTATGTGTAGGGCCCAGTCAGCGCATTTGTGGGGTCAAGTCAACGTATGTGTGGGGTCAAGTCAACATATGTGTGGGGTCAAGTCAACGTATGTGTGGGGCCCAGTCAGCGTATGTGCACGGCCCAGTTAGCGTATGTGTGGGGTCAAGTCAGCATATGTGTGTGGCCCAATCAGCGTATGTGTGTGGCCCAGTTAGTGTACGCATGGGGCCCAGTCAACATGCCCCATGGTTCCATCCTTATACCTGTCCCTGAGCCTGTACAGCTCGGTCCCTATCCCTGCAGGATCCGGTCACCACGTCTGTGCAGTGCGGTCAACGTACAGGTATGACTCGGTCAATGTATCCGTATGGCTTGGTTACTGCACCCCCACAGTTCAGTCTTTACGGCCACATAGTTTGGTTGATATACCCGTGCAGTTCGGTCACGGGACCTGTGCCTGTATGGTGGTACACCCATCCGGGAGGGCTTTGTGCCAGGGTGGCACTTGTAGAATTGCCAGAATACAAGAAATGCTTGATATGATTAATCTGGAGGCTTGCAAAAACACTACTGAGCTTCTGCTGCTTCATCTTCATTCAAACAGGGATGAAAAATACATCCCTTTCTGTTTATGGCTGCAAAACGGTAGATGTTGATGTTGCTATCTTTGTTTTACAGAAGCACAAAGAAGTGCTTCGCTTTATATACTTGGATTTTGGTTTTAAAAATAATTTGTCTACAGTAAAGACAAAACTGTTTGATTGTCGGCTTTTAAAGGGGCTGGGTTTTTAATAAGAATATAACGTGAGGCCATATTTGATTTGAAAGTATAGTAGTGAAAACTAGCGCTCAGAAAAGAAGCCGATGGCTAGCGGTGACTCAGGAGGATGAAGAATGCTGCATTTCAAACACCTCTCAGTTCGTGCTACCCAGCACTCTCGTTCACAGCTCAAGAGAAAGCTGGGGGTGGTGGTAGAAAGGAATAACAAAAAACTGCAACAGATTGAGCTGTATGTTTTGTTTTAAATAGCAACTTTTTAGCTATTATGATTTTAAGGAAGATTTCATAGATGTCCATCAAATGTAATCCATTCAAAAATACCTACCTGCGTGTACTGAAAAACTGGAACGACCATGCTGAGGCATGAATTTTCTCATTGTATTAGTGAAGATGTCCAAGGAAAATGCTCTGAAAATATCACCAGTGTGCAGGTAAGAATGCTGAAGGGAAGGGAGCTGCTCCATCTGTATAGGTAACACCATCATAGGGCATACGTGGGCTGTTGATGCTATTTTTTATTCTCAGCAAATTGCCTAGTAAATCTTAAGAAACAAGCTTAAGAAATTCAATATAAACTGTGGTCAAAGGTCTCTGAGCATCTGTGTAGCCATTATGATCACTTGTGTTAAAGGAACCTGCAGAAAAAACATTGTTTTTTTCCTTCTGAAGTTGATAGCTGCTCCTTGTTAGAGGTCACCACAAAAAGAACAGTGACGAGCATCAGAGATTTAGAGAATGGTATTACCTTCCTCCCTGGGTCAGAGCTGATATTCAGGGAACTTCAGACCGTGAGGCTCTTTGAAGCTTTATTTGGAGAACCATAAGAAGAAAAATGTCCTTTTCCCAGAGGTTGCTGTAACCTAGAGTTCACCCACACAGTTCTAATTTCAATATAGAGGAAGATCACCTAGCTACATAACTCCCGTCATCTCAATAATTTAATAGCTGTACTAATAACCCTTAATGGCCGTGACCAGCCTCACCTGGGGCCTCTCCCCACACCTGTGGGCCCAGGAGCTCTATTTAAGCTCAGCCCAGGGCTATTAGTCCAGATGAATTTTGGGGAAGTGCTGATCTCTAGCTCAGTTGTAGCTTTATGTGCCTGTAGCATCTTTGATTCTGACTTCAATTTGTAGGCTGACTCCTTGGTCTGTCTTATTGCTGTGGATGTGCCTAGTGCTAATCCTGGCCTGCAGGTTGGTATCTCTGCTTGTCCTTGGACTCTGCGTTATTGCCATACTGTTGCCTTATGTTCTAAGCTTTTTGTTGAACCCAGCCATTATCTTTAGCCTGTCTTGCTTGCCTCCCTTAGGCGCTGTAGGATGAGGGCCCTGTTAGGAATAACCTTGTCAGCTGTAGGATTTATCCCTTGGCTCCTGCCTCGATTTTCTCTGGGAAGCAGCCCTGCTCTTGCTTCCTTGATAACAATATTAGCTGCTTAGCAATATGTAATGTGACTTGACTTTGCTTTCTTGTCCCCCTGCCCCACCCCATGAATCCATACTTGTCTGTAATACTTCCACAAAAGCAACTCTTTGATTGTGGCTGTTAACCTTTTTTGCTAACAATTGAAACATCAACCTCCAAGAATTGTATTTTGCTCCCTGGTTGATATTCTAAGCAGATATTTTGTTCTGGGTGAGTCTGCTTCAGTCCAGTAATAATAATTCAGGATTATACCATTTTCTGGAAAATCTAAAATTACATTATATATTTGCTTTGAGAAAGATTTGTAGAAGAACATCAGAAGTACAGTATGTCAACTGCTTATATTCAGGATGGGGGGGGAAATAGGGCTGATTGCTAGTTAAGGAGCTGGTACAGCAGAAAAGCTTAAGCATACTTACTTTGCAGGTATTCTTTCATATGTTCCCTGGGTTTATTTTTCTGTAAAACTGGGACTTGGTTCTTGGGAAGTGTGGCCCTTGGGGGTGTCTCAGGGGGACCTTGGTCTAACTTCTGCTCTCAAAGGGCAGAAGTACTCAGGAGGGATGGGGAAAGTTAGTAGGGTGCTCTTCGGGTAGAGAAGAAAGGAAGAAAAGGGGTGGTAAAAGTGGTAAAAACGTGCAAGAACTCATTAATGTCGTGGTGTCTCTCTAAACACTTCTGCTGCAATTGTAATCGCAGCCCGGAGACCCAAACTCCAGTGTCAGAGACGGCGAGGCTTGGTTTTTAACAAGCTTTAGAAACCTACACCTCCCATTGATGAAAAAGAGAACTGCAGGCAGTCGAAATCACTCTTAAAGCCTTCCATTTTCTCTCCTGCAAGGATGTTAGCAGCAAACAGGCTTTTTGATTCTGTAATACCTCCCACCTGTGACTTATGCTGTTGCATGTAGCAGTTGTAGGAGGAAAAACTACGTGATCATCCTACATGGGAAATACTGAAAACTGCAATGTCTGTGAAATAAAAAGGAATTTTATAAACTGGAGTGGTCAGGGAAAAAAGTCTATTTCATTCTACCTCGGTGGAAAAACTTAAGATGTGAGCGAAGAAAAACAAGGAGAATGAGAGATCCCCCCCTCCCCAAGGTGCTATAAATATTTCTGGATGTACTTTAATATGAATCCCTAAAAATTCATGTGGGCATAACTATGCATGTTTCTATGCATGGCTATCAACATAATGACAGCTTTGTACATGGATTTTGTCACCTCACGCAAACAGAACTCCCAGTTTAGTTATCATAATTAGAAATAGACATATGAGTGCTGGATTCTGTTCCTCATTTCTTGCCCTAGCAAAAATAACGCATCTAGTCTTCAATAAAAAAAAAGAGGTGAAAATGTGGAATACAATTAGCTTAAGATTCTCCTAGTCATCTGCAAACTCTTTCTGTTGACTCCAGGTAGAGCTATGAATGTTCAGAACACTTCACAGTGGGCCATAAAGTGGATGCTCCTGGTCCTTTGGGTTCCTAAGAAATACTTCTAAACACAGGTATGAATTTAAATTAAATTTTTACAAGCAGAGGCTAGAATATAAGTTCCATGAAGAATTGGGGCTAAGATTGTCACTGTCTCTACCATTATAGCATACATTATACAGCTGACATAGTTAAGAAACTTTATTAAAACTAGCCTCTTAAATTTACATGACTATATAAAGCTGCCTATAGAGATAGAAACAAATGAGGTATCTATTTTATAGGTAATTAAATACTACTATGGTAGCAATGATACCAGAGTAACAGTGATTTCTTGCGGTATTGGTTGCTCAGAAGTTTCTCCATCATTTTCCTATTGGTTGGAAGAGCTACCTGAAAGAAAAGCAGTCTTTAATTTTTGATTTTCAAACAGAGCTTTTATTTGTAGAATAAAATAGTGAAATGGTTCCTCATTTTCTCTTCTATTATGAAACAGGAACTGTGCTGAACTGGCCTGAGATGAAAAAGAAGGTAAATCCAATGTGTGAGACATGGGTCAGGCCTATTTTTAGTGTGACTCCACAGAAGCCAGAATATACATAAGGAAAGAAATAAACTGAATGCTACAGTCTGTTAGGTAGGGGATCTGGACATGGATGACAGTTTAATATTATTAGAGCAACAAAGCTGAGTTCTCTGTGCTTTCCATATCCAGTGAGATGATACAAAATAGCTCCTGGAATATATTTTACTTTGTGAGGCTGAAAATTACTGATATAAGCTGATTTGCCTTGTGGCAAAATGAGTGTAGAACCAGTATGTTAGCTTATATCCTGTGGGCCTGTCCTGCCAATCAAGAAATAGTGAGAATAGGTTTCTAGAGTAATTGAACAAAGAGTGGGTACAAATATCCCTTGATGCACAGATCAGTTTGCTTTGAATTGTGTGCTACTGCTTTCTCATGTGTGAATACCATCTTCTTCCAGATAAAACAGACATGGAAAACAGTGTAACTGGTAATTAATATCAGCTGTTGAGAGCAGGTCTGGTGAAACTTGACCCACTCTGTCAATGGACAGGCCCCAAAAGCAGAAGGAAAAAGTATTTGAAAGCTCCATATGCCTTATTTTTTTCCACCAAGGAGATTAAAGACATTATGGTGAGAACTAGTTGTATCCTAGTGAAATGGATGAGTAATAACACCATCCTTGCAGATTGCAGAGGAAGTTGTAGCCATCACAGTTTCTTAGTGCTGTCACAGGCACGGAGAAACACTTGGATTTTTCAGAAGCTGTGTGGCTTCACCAAGGGTTGCATATGAAATCTTTTGCAAAGCCAAAATTAAAACATACAACTGCACAGTCCAGTCGTGCTGAAAACTATAAATCTCCAGCTGTCTGCACGCCTGATCTGGTCACTGCAAGAAACTGGCTGTATAATGCAATTCAGCTCCTGAATAAAAAGTATTCATATCGTCTGTCAACAAATCTGCCAAGAAATTTCATAACCCTGATCTAATCATGTTGAGGTGTAATGCAGGTTGCCTTGTAGAGATGGTCCAGCAATTCCACTGGTGTTGGTCTCTGTATTGCAGGGTACTTTCTGGGTTGTTTTGTTGCCTTGATCCTCTAATTCTTATTCTGTTTTGTTCACTTGCGTTGTGAATGAGACAAATCTTTGTGTAGCCACCCCTGAGCCTAGTGGATACCTAGGTGGTTATTGAGTAATAATGTTGTAGTCTGTATTGTAGCACTATTTCTTTTTTAAGGTTCCACATATTCTTGCATAATGGCATGTACTTATCACTAAGTACTGAACAGCAAGTTGCTTAATAATTGAAAGGGAGATGTTCCTTGCAGGAAAAAACAACTGTCAGTAGATGGGAGGTCAAGGTCTGCGTGCCAATGCTCAGTGGGCACGGACACTAAGTACCCTTTGGCTATCAGCTTAAGACATGCTGGTTTATTCCCTTTAATAAAAGAAAGGATCCTAGCCCAACCTTCTGTGGTGTTACCTTATGTCTCTGTATGACTTTCAAACTGAAGGGTGTGATTAGCTGAGTCTGGAACCTTCTTTTCTGGAGTCACTGGAACCATCCATGCATTCAATTATTGTTCATAATCTCGAAAAGACTGTTCATTTAATCTGTATACAGGACCTCACAGAAGAAAGCCCAGTCTTTGAGGAGAGTCTCTAGACTATGTTGAAATATAATATCTTAACAGTAAAAAAAAAAAGTAGACCTAGTTACTTAGCTACCTCATTAACATGGTGCTCTGTAGATTTCCAAATGTTACATACAAAGAATACTTACAGGAACACGAGTTGTAGAATTAAGAACAGAAGACATCAATTTCAAGTTTACATTTATTTATATGACCTGAATTCTGACTTTTGCATGTCTGGCTAATGTACAGACTAGCTAGATACTTGTCAGATTGTAAGATTAACCCTCTACCACTGTCAACTAGCCAGGCTGGTAGCTGCTGTAATAGCATGATTACAGGAGCGGAGGAAAAATTATGCAAAATTATCTGAAAAAGACTCCATGTATGTATTTCCTGGGATGTTACTTAACCTTTAATGCTTAACAGGAGTATTTTCTCTGTGTGCAGACAGCTGTGACTGGATAAGGGACTGTGGGCATTAATGTGGCCAGTCATTGATTAATATGGATGGTCATCTCCAAAATGATTATTGTGAAATAATCAGAATGGTGTAAAAAGGCCCAAAGGAAAAATCAACATATGCTGCTGCAGCATTGAAAAGCATTAATGCTAACTGTATATCACTGGTAACTGTGTTCAGCTTACGATACCTTCAGCTAAAAATCAATTCCGAGGCCTTTAATGAATTGTCTTTATTGGCCTGAATAATAAGGCTATAGAGTAAATTATTTCAGGGTGGCAGAGTGGAAATGTATCATTACCTTTGCTAGGTTTAGTGTAAGAAGAAATTACAGTCACAGTGTATTTTCATACAGAGGCTGTGTGTATTGAACACCCTTAAAATTACTTATACAAGGCAGGTGCTGCAGGAAAGGTTTTGCTGCAAACTCACACATACACACACAAAAAAAAGGGATGGACTTGCTAGAAAAGTCATCTCCGCCTCCAGCAGAGAGTAATAGTGCCGAAGTCCCTGTGTGCTCCCTTCCAGGCGCTCAGGGCAGACTTGCTGGGATGTGACCGCCGCCAATGGCCAGAGGCTGCGGTGGGTTTTTCCATCTCTTCGGCGAGATGGTGACCAAAGATTCCCCTGGAATAGTTTAAAGAAACCCAACCAAACAAAACCAAACCCCCCAAAACCAAAGAGCAGAACCCCCCCCGCTGTTGGAAGCCATCTGCTCGCCCCTTCCAGCCGTTTACTCCATTCCCCCCGCGCAGATGGTGGTCGTCCCCTCCCAGCCCTCTCCAGGGACGAGGGACCCCCGCGACCGCCCCACCCGCTCCCCTTTCCGTGCGGGGGATGCGACGCGGAGCCGCCGCAAAGCGGGGCGACCTAAGCGGAGGCTGCGGGGTCGATCCCCCGCCGGAGGAGCCGCCCGGGGCCGGGCAGGTGCTTATTGTCCCCGGCGGGAAGATGGAGGCGGCGGGCGGGGAGCGGCGGAGAAGGGACGCGGCTTCGGCGGCCGGTCCGGCTCGGCCCCGCGGCGGGGAGCGGGGCGGGCCGCGGGCTCGGCTGGCAGGGGAGGGTGGGAGCGGGTTTTGGGAGGTGGGGTTTGAGAGCCTCCTCCGCAGGCTGGTGCTTGCGATGACCCCGGGGGGAAGGAGGAGGAGGAGGCAGGGGGGGGATCGGCTCAGTGAATGAATGGGCGGCGGCGGCGGCTCCCCTGCTCAATGGCTGCTGGGCTGGTAGGCGCCAGCCCCGCAGCCGGTGCCTCCCTCGCCCTCCCGTGTTTTGTCTCAGGCTCGCCCCGCTCGGAGCTCCCCAGACATGTTCAACCAGCAGCAGTTCCAGCAGCAGCTGCTGCAGCTCCAGCACCTCCTCCAGCAGCAGCAGCAGCAGCACCACCACCCCTCGCCGCAGCAGGGAGGCCGGTAAGCGCCGCTNAGCAGCAGCCCCCCCCCCCCTCGCCGCAGCAGGGAGGCCGGTAAGCGCCGCTACGCGAGGCCGGGGATCTCGGGCCTGTCGCCGGCGGGGGAGGACGGACCGCTGTCCTCCGCCTCCCTCCCCTCCGTCCCTCCTCGCCCCGCCAAAGCCGCGGCGGGGCTGGCTGCGGGGCCNTTTAATTCCCCCCCACCCGGAGGTGCCACCCCGCCGCCGCCGCGGAGCCCCCGGGGGTGACGGCGGGCAGGAGGGGATGCTGCGGGGCCCAGCGTCCCCCCTCAAGGCGGGCCCAGGGCCCGGGCTGAGGCGGCGAGGAGGGGGCTCGGGGGGAAAACGCCTTCTCGTAGAAGAAATGCTCGTAGGCACCGAACTGAACCGCCCTGAATAAGAGACAGACAGTTCGTTTTATTACGGGACTTCGCTTATTTGTTTGTTTGTTTGTTTGTTCTGTCTCTGGCCGGGCCTCCTGGCCTAGGTGACATTATTGAACTTATTTCTGCGGTGCCACCGGCGCTGAGGTTCTGGCTGGGCGCCGTGGGGCGGGGGTTGGAGAGAATTGTGTTTTTGTTTGTTCAAAAGCAAATGACATCTGCCCGAAATAAAAAGGCAGATAGCCGGGGGTTTTCCTAACAAATGCAAGAGATAAAATAACTGTCTGAGGTAGGAGCCGTTGTCCCCGATGAGCTGATATTTGTAGAACTAACACAAATTCTCTGAGACGGTGCATTTATTTGCAGTTACTGTTCTCCGTAAAGCCTCGAGAAATTCAAGGCAATGGGATGTGAATTTAAGAAGAAAATTAATTCCTTATTTAATAAATGATAGTAACCACTTTATAAGGCATATATCTCTGAAGTAAATGTGGGAATATTTCTGTTCTGCTAGAAATAAAAATATCTCGCACTCTTTTTTACCATTTTCATGTGTCTTGTACTATAAACAAAACTGCCCTTAAAATGCCAGCATGGGACTGGCTGCGAGGTAGCATGGATGCATCTTACACCTTTGAAAGTATGTTTTTTCTGGTATAAATATCTTGGCTCTGAGACTGGAACAATCTGGAGCGGCAAACATGAAGATGAGCTGCTGTCAATGCTGTTTAGAGGGTTTGTTGGGGTTTTTTTTTTGTCACCGTGGGTATTTTGATCCCTGTTTGTCCCTCTTTACACCCCTAACAGATATAGCTGTGTCAGCAGTCGTGCTTAGAGGTGGGCTTGACCTTGCAATCGCCTGAAGAAGTGCCTGCCAGTTTCTTCAGACTTTTCTCTCATGTCTGCTCCACCCTCCTCAGGACTGAAGAGTCCTCCTCTGCTCGCTTCTTCCTCCTCGTGTTTTAAATATGAAGGCCGTGCTTTATTTTTCCATCTGGTTCTTGCAGTTAGGGGGCACCATTTACATCTATGGCCTGTCTGGCTCCGTGTGGGAGGCATCAGTTTTGGAAAAATGTTGTTTAGGATACTGAGAAGACTCCCTGGTTTTTAAAACTTCTTTTTTGTTGTTGTGTCAAATGTAGCTGCTGATCTAGATCACTCGTTTCTACTGACGAGTGCTGCATAATTCTGTAGAACTGCAGTCAGCCCCTGGGCTTTTTTTATGCTGCTTGACAGGCTTTATGTGGGCTTGGTGCTAAGGAGTTCTCTCTGACCTCAAATTCCTTGATAGACAATCTGTCAGCTTTGGAAATTCCAGGAGAGTGGAAGAAAGAGGATACAGTGCCGGTGCATGGTATCTTTTAATGCCCGTATATCAGCGTTTTGGCTGTTCTTTGCTCCTCTGTTTTATACTTGTTAGGTGCCTGGAGTTGAAGGGTACGGTTTTTATTGGGTTCTTACGACAAATGCCTTCTTTTCCAGGGGTTTGCCACCACCGCAACAGCAACAGATGCTGAGCTTACGGGCAACAAATCAACCGTCACTGCTCAATGCCAATCCTATGCTTCAGCGGGCCTTACTCATGCAGCAGATGCAAGGTACTGTCGTTGTGGGAGACGCTTACTTATTGGAGTTATTTAATCATCCTTCATGGACTGAAACCATAGTATGGCTATTTCTTGCCAAACTATTCCAGTCCTTGTATTTGGCAGTTCTGTTTGTCATATCTTTTTTTTCCCTCTCTATCCTAATTTGTCCATATTGCACATCACAGAGATTCTTCAGTTGTTGAAAAATCCCATGTGCCCAACTGTTCACAACTGGGAATAGCACTAGAAGGTATCAGGTTAGATACTAAATACGTGCTTTCCCTCTTAGACTTGGTGGAGAGAGTATTCTTCCATCAATATATTTAGATAAAAGACTTAGATTTTTATTATTTATTTGTCTTCCTTGGTTGGAAGGTTAAAACAGTTTATTTCATTGTCTGTTACACACGTGCTAACCTTGTTTGCAGTATATGCTTATCTTTGTCCAAACTTAGCACGGTACAAACAAATTAAGTATACTGTGGTGGAAAATGGTTTGGGTTGCAATTATCTTGTGAAATTTCAGTTCCCTGAAATGACTGTCATCTGTGTGGTGGATATTATCACTGTTTTTCCATCACTGTGTTTCCAGAAGTGTATTTTTTTTCTCAGATGTGATGTTTTCAAAACAAATTTATGAAGCTGCCTTCATAATAGCATTGTTAACATAAAGATATAGTGAATAAAGCTATGTTTTTATTTTTGCTGATGTCTTAACCTGACAGCTGTTTTCAACACAGAAAATCAGTACCTGGGGTAGGTTTAAAGTACCTGGTTTAGATTAATGCCTGCAATTTTAATCTTGCCTGTGAATCATGCCCAGATGTGAAGACAATAGATTTATTCTGCATGTCGTTAACACTCCTTTTGTTCTCTCTTGCCCATTTAAGGAGAGGGCTCTCTAGTGACTCCAGTGGCTCTCTACAGTTCTCTCTCAGGTTGTAGGGAAACTGTCAGTGAAAAAGGGCAAGCCCCACTGAAGATTGGTGCGTGTATTTGTGTCAGGAAAAAAGTCTGACTCTGCTCTAGTCAGCCATGCTCCTTTCAGATATGTTTGATGTTAGCCTGGGCTGACTTTTTACCTAAAGCAAAATTTATTATTGAGAAGTTGTATTTAAATAGTATGCCAGGGACCTGAGGCAAATTAGATATGACAGCAGGATAAGATATGTTAATGAACGCTCTACATGCACTTTGACTTAGTGTTGTTCCTCTTCTTTTCACCTCTACGTGCTGAGTTGAATTGTGACTTCTCTTTCAATAATCTACGTCATGTAACGTGTAATATGGTTGCAATGTCCAATGTGGCCCTTAGGGATCTGAATTTTTTTGTCATTCAGGTTTGAGTTACATGTAAGAATATCTGATGCTGTAGTACTTCTGTACCTGGGAAGCATCAGCATAAATAATTAATTGACTGAATGTCACTTCAGCGGTGGGAATAGGAAAATATAAATACTTCAAGTTGAAATGGATGTATTGTTCTTTAAAGGTACTAAACCGAGAGCAGGAGATGATTTCTTGCCTTACAGATTTCTTTTTAATACGGCTATGGCTTTTTACAGAAAGAGATTATTTATGGTAAGTAATAAGATGAGATTACTTTTGAAGACAAATGTAGGGGAGTGCTTCCTATTGTGTTGCAGGCTTTAAACAGTGTATCTTGGTTTCTCAGATATTGAGGTGCTTGTCTCCAGACTTCTCTGGCCTCTTGACAGCTTCTAAAAAGCCAGAGTATGTGCTGCTTCAAGTGAGAAGCAAAAAAAAACCCAAAAAAACCCCCCAATAAAACAATGTAAGTCCAGCTTTCCAGAATGGTGGGCAGCTTCTGAGGGTATAGCTGAGGCATCTGGTTACTTCCATTCCCTCACCCCTGAAACAGGGATAGCAAGGACTGCCTTTGTGAAAAATTGTTGACACTTAACTAATAGTCTGCGGATGCTGAAAAGAACTGTTCAGAAAGCAGCGCATTATAATTGGAAATGGCAGAGTGTCAAGTGTTGGAGTTTAGGTTGACATGTTGAACTTGCATGACAACCAGGTGGCCGAGAGGACTGTGGAATATTTTGTTTGAAAAGTCCAGTGTTGTTTTAAATGAAATGCTGTTACTGGCTTGTGTTAAGCAGCATCTTTACTATAGTGTGAGCTGCCAGCTGCACAAATGTGGCATGAATTTTCCTTTTTTACAACGAATTTCTGTAAAGCGAGTCCTTGTTTGTTGCAAACACGAGTGCTAGTGTGCTCAGATCAAATAATTGCTCTAATGATCTTAGCCTGCAGTGACAATTATAATAAAATAGCCTGATACATAGTAATAGTTGCTATCACATCGAGTTCTGTTTCATGGGTACTGAAGAGGGGTAGAGCATAGAGCACCCACACGGTGCCCGGTGAAGTACTGGGTCTTGCGCGGAGGAGCCCTTCCCTTCTCTACCTGCTGCTTGTACAGGTGGAATATTTTTTTTCTCCTTTGCATACTGCAGGGTGGTGATATGCTGTGTGTTTGCGTTTACAGGAAACCTGCGTGGATTTAACATGACAGCGCCAGCGTTGCAACAGTTTTTCCCTCAGGCTACAAGACATTCCCTCCTGGGGCCACCACCTGTTGGGGTCTCATTAAAGCCAACTCGGCTGGGCTTCCCCAGCCTTCCCTTCCAGCGGCAGAACCGGACCTTTCGCAAGGTGGGCTTATAGTTTACACCTGCTTGGGAGCTTGGTGTTCCTGTGGCACTTGCAGCAGTTTACTGTATAGTGTAAGTGGAGAACAAAAGAGAAAGGACAGAGCCTTACAATGAAAACTATGTTTTGCACCATGCTGCTGACATGGAAAGGCAGAAATAAGTCCATCCCTAAGGTTCTTATGGTCCGTATTTACATTTATAATGCAAAGATTTCTTGTCACTTCTTGCCTGAGAGAGAATTCCCCGTAGCAGAACTGCTTAAACCTAAGATGCAAAAGGAACCTTTAGAAGTACCAGCTTCAAAGTAATTGCAATAGAAATCCTGGCTGAGTGCTTTGCTGTTCACAGAGGCCAGAGTTCTACTCCTTTAGCCTTCCAAAGCAGTTTGTTGTTCCCAAATGACTTACTCCTACCATGAACATGTCACTTTGCCTCTTTGGACTGTTTTTGTGCGTTTTAAGATCAGGATCATGTTTGTTCCTGTGGATTTTCTAAAATCTACACTTTTTTTTTGTAAAAACCTTTCTCACTTTTCCACCATTAAGGCCTCTCTTGTGTCCTGGAAATGGTTCTTGGATCAATTGACCAGTACTTCCTTCCTCTTGGATTAGCTTTTATATATTTGGTCCTGTTCTGTCAAAAATATGTGCTGGATAAAGTTGACTTCCTCTCTTGGACTGTCTTTTCTCTAGAGTCAAAACAAAGGGGGATTATTTGGGACTATTCTTTTTCCCTGCCCATGTACCTCTTGCCAGGGTCCCTCTAAAGTGATACTACTTTCTGCAAGCAGCTGGGTTTCCTACAGCTGCTACGTAAAGCGCTGGAGAAAAGTCGTGGGCTGCTTGTGGAATTAAAGTGCGTGGTTCTGTTTAACCATGTAAACTTGCTTGAAGCAAGACAGCCCATTGTAAACCATCTATTCCTTTCTATTGCCCTGTGCTGGAATTCCCGTTCCTGTCCCACGGTAAAAGTCCGGTGCTTTGGGCAGTATGTTGGGTTTGAGGAAGGACCAAGAGCTGGCTCTTTACCCATTGCAGGACTTCCAGAGGGTCCCTGACAGGAAGCGGGAACTGGATCCTGGTTCTTCATCTCAGACACAAGGTGATGAGAAAATGGAAATCCCAGAGGGAGTGCAGGCAGGGTCAGAGCACAACAACTTGCCATCTGCAGGTAAGGGGGAGCCTGTAGTGAAACAAATGCTTCCAGACATTATAAACTTCCCTTTGCTATTCCTGCAGCAAAGACCAGGGATGGCTTTAGTCTTATCAGCTACATTTCTCTCTAATTGTAAATAAACTGCCTCTGACAGCCCTCTGCTATGTGCTTCATATATCCTTTTGTCCTGGATATTTTTGGGTTTTATAAGCTAGCTCCATATTTCTTGCATGGAAGCCTCTCAGAAGTCACTTTGATAACGAGTCCCATTTAAGATAGGGGGAAAAAATAAAACTGGTTTGAAATTAAAGCTTCCTTTCCCCATGCTGAACTCAGCATCTCATGGAGTCAAACACATGAAGCAGAAACAGTTGCAATCAACATATTAAGGAAAAGATGAATTGAGAGAGTACTTGTACTCCAGTTGTCAGAACAGAAACTGCTGGCACTGAGTCTCTTGCTGTGTCAGGTTCAATACAGATGTGGGAATGTTATTTCTGGCTGAAGAGTACTTAATCTAAAAACACAGGCATGTGATCAGGTTCTGACCGGTGTATATGCAGTGGGGAAATCACCTGATGAAATGCTTGCTGTCAGGTAGATATGCTGTCTTGTCTTATATGAATGTTCCTATGATCTGGACTCTTGTCGCCTACGTATAGCGGCACTAAGACCTACTTAGTAGACGTAAACATAGATTTCTTTCTGGACGACACCTCATACGCCTGCAGTAAAACTCGGATCTCTTAGGTCATTATCTAAACTTGTCACTACAGTTCTCAGATTCAGAATAAGCAAGTGTATGGTATTATTTGCTAAAATAATACAACATTTAATAATACAACATAATACAACAGTCACGGGCCATTCAGTTAGGGGAAAATATGCTCAAGGTGGCATGATCTGCTTTGCTAAGGAGATCTCCTTCTGTGTTCCTGCAGAGCCAAGAACTCCAACAGAGTCTGTGTTGAACACTGAGCCTGCAGCAAAAAGGCTGAAGAGGTACTTATTGAATGGGGTATTGAAGTAGTTACTGGGTTTAGAATTATTGTCTATTTTTATTTTCTAATAATTAGGGCTGTACTGTACTGGCCTGATGTCTAGCATGTAGGAGGTATTTCAGATGCTTGTGGACAATTCAGAAAAATCTCATTATGCTTGCTGAGATCCAGGGAGTTGTAGGGTCTCTGCTATGGGCGATCCAACGCTGGGAATGAAAAATGAGAGTCGCAGCTCATGTAAACGTCCAACAAAGTGGAGTTTGCTCATGTGTTCACCGGCCAGGATTCTTGTAAGAAGCAGAGAGGTTCTTCTCTATTCTGATGTATTTATCTAATTTTCTTCCCTTAATGTCAAAAAAGGCAAATGAGCAGCTACGTAATGTAGAGAGGAAAAGCCTTGGAATATCTTAGGTTACGGTAGGTGTAGGAGAGGGTAGTTTATGTACAGGAATGAGAAAGAGAAGGAAATCGATAATCTCTAGTATCCAAGCCTGTGTCCGTGAGTAAGTTCTGTATCCCTTCTGCAAAGATTGCCTTGTCGATAGCCCTGTCTGTTGGGTAAAACCAGGCAAAGGCAATCCTGTCATCCATAGGGTCTGCGCAGTGTGCAGGTATGCTGGCCATGGCAGGCCCAGCTTGGCACTCCCTACCTCCCTGGGTGCAGGAAGGAACAGACAAGGCTGTATTGCCATCTAGTGGGAAGGCACATCCCGGAGCTCCTGGTGCCATCTGTACAGTGTCCTACCTCTCCCAGAACTGTCGCCGTTAGCTGGTGCAGAGGGAGAGGAGGAGGGAGGGAATACAGATTTCTGGAGGCATTGATTTGAGAATTCTCCAACATATGTTAATGACTATGAGTCAGGACTCCTGGGTCCTCTTATCTTCCCTGTTAACAATTCACCGCGTGATTTCAGACAAGTTTCTTCACCTCTGTTTCCCATCTGTAGATTAGAGATTAATGGCTGGCTTTAGGGAGAGTATTCCAGGCTTACTTTGATGTTCAGATACTACCTTGATCATGTAAAACATTAAAGAGTGATAAATATTATGTGAGCAGGGGCCATCGTGAATTATGGACTCTGATTAGCTAGAAAGTGAATAAATTCAATTAAAGCTAAGTCAACTGCATTTGAGCGTATGCTTTGTTAATCTGTTTGCCAAAGTTAATTTAATTTTAATTACATTAATATTTAGTAGGATATTAATCAAAGTCCTGTTACATACACTGAAAAAAGAATCAAGTCTGAGGAATGAGAGATCTCACTGCAGCAAGCCTGTTACTAGGAAAATCCTGTCCTAAGCAGTAGCTGGGGACTGCCAGATTTGATGCATATATTATGGCAGATATTTACTTGAAATAGATACTTCCTTAGCTTTTTTTTTTTTTTTGAAGTGTTTCTATTTACTTCCAATGAGCAGATGATGGATCTCGGGGGGTTGGGGGGGGGGAAGTTTACTGTTCTCATATTGTCCTTCACAGCTGGGAAGGGTATTCCCCCCATCTATATCACCAACTTTTGTTTCGTGCTTCATTGTTCCATATTGCTTTGGCCAGGAATACCAGCCTCCTTCTTCATTTCAGGTTTTTCCCACTTCTGCCTTTTCTCCTATGTACCATCTGTATGCCTGGAACAACATCCTCATTCCAGTGCAGAAAGCACTCATCATCTTCAAATCCTCCTTGAACACCCACTTCTAGCGTGGCCTGACAAGTATCCATATAATACCGTTTCCTCCTTAGATCATGCTCGTGGTGGCTTTTGCTCCCTTAGGTTGCTCCTTAGATTTGCAGTTTAGACTGCAAACCCTTGCCCTGGAGTGCTGTCACCATCTGTGTGTGGTATAGTGTTGAGCCTGCTGGCAGCACTTGACAAATAATGTTAATGCCAGCCACTCTTGTTTTCTTGGTGTTTGCACTGCCCAAACCCTACTGCATATTTATAGCCGTGTAACCCGGTTACATTATCACTCATCAATCTGGTAAATTATGCAGGGGGGTGTGTGTGTGTTTGGATCACTGGGTGCAGTACCTGCACAGTCTGCGTTCTTGCTCGTGTAGAATGTGCTGCGCCCTGTTGGCAGAAGGATGCCAGTGGGTGGGATACAGGGACAGCCTGGGAGAGAAGACATTCAAGCCACGGTGAAAAGTGTTAGTCCTGGTGGAAAAATGGGGGATGGAGAAAGACATTGTAAAGTACAATTTGTGCCCTCTGCAAGTCAACCATTTATTCTCAGCAGTCCCCTCAGGATGTTTTTTCTCCTTAGCAGATGACCAGTACCAAATAAAAAAAAGCAAAGTTATTTTTTATTTGTGTCTTGTAGAGCTCCACTTCCCGCACAAGTAGAACTGTAGGGACGCTGGAACAAAACACAACTGGTATGAGCAGAGCAGGCAGTTACGGTGAAATCCCTTTAAGATACTGTTGAGCACCTGTTCAGTTCTGGCAGGTCTCTACGTGTTCCCTCTTGCAGCCTGGAGTGCTGTCCAGGTATTGCAGTTTCCCTGGAGGTCACCAGTCAAGACAGGAGTGAGCTCTCAGGGCTCATATTAAGAATATTTCCTGTATGAAATTAATTGCCTGCAGGCCTCTTGCAGGAGAGGGCAGTGATCCAAAAAAATCAGTTGTAACCTTCTTGTCCAGATTATTTGGCTGCTGTTTCTGAATCTGTTCTAGAATGCCCACTCTTCATTGTTTTTATTTATTTCTGCTGAAATATTTATTTATTTCCTTGCCTGAAATACCACTTGGAGTAGCTTATTGATTTGGGGGTTTAGTGGAGAGTGTGGTAGCTTAGATCCCAACCTGTGCCTTGGTCTGTCTTTTGAATCTCTTTATCTGTAACATAGCAAATAAAGTTATTTTCTTGATATCCTTGAAGTGTAACTGAGGAGTCTGCATTAGAGGATGCAACAGACAGCAAGGAAGCAGAAGAGTCAAGCAGCCACGTCCCAGCTGATGGTGAGTTGCTGGGCACTGCGATCTGCGCTTTTAAGGCATTACTTGCTGGAACTGTACCTATAGATCAGCATCTGTAGATCCCGTGGGTCTCATCAGAAATGTCCTTCCTCCAGTCATACAGGATGGGGAAAGGAGGAGAAAATCTAGTAGCCAAATCCAAACATAGTCCCCTAAAACCTGTTGCCTACCAAATGCAAATGATGGGAACTTTCCCTCTTTAATAAGGATTTATCTGGAGAAAGGTTTGTGAGCTGGGCTGATGGCCAACAGCACTGTGAGGAAAGCTCCCCGACGTCGTTCACCTGCTGCTTTGTTTTTTCTGTCATTGCTATTTTGATTTAAGGCAGCTAAAAGGACTCTCTCTTCCTAGGTGCAGGCAATGCAAAGGAGTACACAGCTGAAGATCTCTCTAAAGAGAGGAAATTCTCTGAGGAACCAAAGGCTCCTGAGGTGAGTAGACACCACTCCATGCAGGCTGGGGTGGTGCAGAACATACAACCTCCCCCTCATCCCAGAGAAGCTCGTTGCCACTGGGAACCAGATGGCACCCACGTCTGGAGCTCTGTCTCCTGCTGTAAGCTGTTGTCCCTGGCAATAAGGCATAATACGCCTGCAATTAGTGCACAGTCTGCTCTGACTTGCTGCTTTTGTACCTCTCCTAGCCTGTACCTTACCTACTGCTGGCTGTTTGTGGATGCTGGGGTTCGTTAAGATTTCAGTATTCATTTGGAAAGATGGAAAGTTGAACTGAAAGACCCACTGAAAAATATATGTATTGAGGGCCGTAGCTAAATACCTCCTTTATGTTGCTGAAGAGCAGATATTAAAAAAAATCAGGTGACAGTAGTAAAGATGCAGCTGCTGTGGCACTTGCCATCACAGCAGGCAAGAGCAGATAGTGGGAGTCTGCTCTTTTGAAAGGCAGCTTGGAAAAACGAGGCATGGGTGAAGCCAGCAGCCTGAGAATCTCTTGCATGAAATACCTTGCCCACATGCTAGATGTTGAACCAAGACCTTATGCTGTGTAAATCTACAAGCAGACAAAGATTTAACCCATGGCGTGAATAAGACTTGATATGTCTTCCATAATTGGAGACATGAGTTGATGTGATTGAATGTATCATCCTGCCCTTGTTTGTGTACCTTAGTCCACCAGGTGTGGTGCTGAGTTGCCTTTAGTTCTGCAGCGGAGAAACGTGAGCTGGTCATGTCCCTTAGTGGCGCGTTGTTGCTTGCTCTAGTCTCCAGAGGCTGGATGACACAGTGTCTGCAGAGGCTGTAGAAACAACCATCTGTACTAAATAGGCTTGGTACTATGCCACAGGGATTGCCGAGTTAGCAGTGTTGGGAGAAGGACTCTGTATGAGAGTCTTTCTGATCAGCCTCCTGTGGATTCAAGCTTAAATGCATTTTTTAAGGGGTAGAGAGTTCAGATCACATTCAAAAAGCAGGTGTAATTTTTAGTGTCTTCTGCTGAGCAACCGGACTTAATCTTGACTCCTTCTTTTGGCAGGTGATGAGCTCTGGAGGTTCACTGAAAGTGACTATCCAGCAGAGCAGCGAGAGCAGAGCTATCAGTACAACAGCTCTGAAACCAGGGCACTGGACCTGTGAGGTGGGCACAGCTGATTCCAGCCCTGAATCAGTCCTTAAATTCTACTGTTATATCTGCAAGACCAACTGCTGCAGTCAGCAGGTAAAAATCCCCAGGTTTGACTGCAATATGGATAGTCAAGAGAAGTAAATTTGATGGCCAGCTGCCATGGGGAGGTGCAGCAGGAGACTTGTTTGCGAGGGCTCATGCTTTGGGAACACGGAATATAAAAAACGATGACAAGCGTGCAGATAAAATAAACCTCTCCCAAGGAGCTGGCAAGCGACCTGCTAGAGAGCGAATGTGGGTGGATCCACAGGCAGCCATGCTCTTAAGCTTTTATACCATTTCATTGTTAAACAGCAGTCAAGAGAATGGAATACATAGCTCATACCTATTATTTTCTGTATTTTGAATACATTTAAATGGATTTTTCTTCTAATCTCTCTCTCAGAATTTCCAGTCCCACATGGCTGGAATTCAGCACCAGCAGCGACTTGGGGAGATTCAGCACATGAGCAACGTTTGTTTTGTTTCACTACTGCCCATGGTGAAGGAGCAGAAGGTCCTGGCAGAGAAAGATGGGTAAGTGTTGGTCTGTGCTAGAAAACACAACCTGAACGTGGGCCTATATGGGTTCTAAAATTCCTCTCTGCACGAGGGTGCCCCTCTGTCCTAGGTAAGGTACAAAATCCCTCTGGTTTCAGGGGCCTTAATCTCCTTCCAGCAGCTTTCTTCCTGCTGAAGGATACCAGTGTTGACTTTGACCTGCCGTGTAGTTTTTAATACAGTAGATCAGGTCAGAGACTGGCAGCATGAGCTGAAGCAACCTATATAAATGACTGGGAAGGGGAGAAGATAAATCTGAGCCTGTAAAGAATTGTGGGGAAGACAATACCGAGAACAGACTGCAGTATTCCATGGGGAATGTAAAAAGGTGTGATTTAAATACATCCATTCTCACTTCAGGGAGACCCAGCAACGGTGGTGTAACACTTGTCAGGTACACTTCACAGGGGATCTAATCAAGCATCGCAGGACCCAAGAACACAAGGTAACAACCCATAGCATGGATTTCATCTTTGCACTGACCTTTTGTGGGGATTGATTGGAAGTGTCTCGCATCTCCTGTTCCCCAAGCAGCAAAGGAAAAGTGGTTGGAGTGGAGAGATGCACGTAAAGTTCTGTCTGTAACATCCTCGCTGTCTCAGGATGCTGCTGTTGGCACTTGCTGCCTCTGAACACTAGCACTCTTAGAACTTCCAGTTGTCATGCTATGTCAGTATGGCCTGAAGTACTTCTAGTTTATAATTCTTGATTTTTCTCAGTAAATATGGCCTATCGTACTCACCTGATCAATTGAACGGAGGGATTGGTGGGCAGCCTGCAAATTTCCAAGCTGAAAATTAGGTGAGCCATTGTATTTATTGGCTCCTAGGGGAGAAATGCCAGAACACCTTTTATAAACCACATTTGTTTTGCTCTGCATGTTTTCCATCTTTTTGGTGGATAAGAGCTAGGGAGTCCTTTCTGCTGAAAAGGAGACTCTTCGTGGTCTCCTTGTTTTAGATACAGGGCTATGACTTTGTTTCACTCAAGACTTATCTGCGTTCCTCCAAAGTGGAGCCTTTTGTGATTTACTGAATTGTCGCCCTTTCCTTAGCTGGCCAAACGCTCGCTTCGTCCTTTCTGCACTGTCTGCAGCCGCCACTTCAAGACCCCTCGCAAGTTCGTTGAACATATGAAGTCCCCTGAGCACAAACAGAAAGCCAAAGAGGTAATACTGCCGGAGCGGAGAGCTGCACAGGGATGAAGGCAGCTACACTGTGGAGCAGCTTAACTTTCTGCTTCCCTGACTTTTGCAGGGATGGAAGGAAGACGTGAAGTTCTTCCAGTCCTGTTTTAATCTTCGTCTTTTGCTGTACTTAATTGTTAGAGCTTAAACAAATTGAGTGAAAAAGGGACAAGGAGTTAGATGTGTCTAGAAGCGAGATAGCTTTGTGCCTCTCTTGCAATCCCTTCTGCTCATCAAATGCAGTCTGTTCCAAGTCTGGGGTCTTCCTTGATTAAATGGAAAGTGCAAAGTGGATCTGATCTTTGTTCTCTGTGCCTGACAGGTGAGGCTAGGAGAGAAGGAGTTAGGCAGCCCAGAAGATTCGGAGGAGTTGATCACAGTGGATGCTGTTGGCTGTTTTGAAGATGATGATGATGAAGAGGAGGAGGAGGGGGGAACTGGTGAGGAGGAAGACCTTGATGTAGTGCTGATAGAGAATGAGGATTCTGCTGCCAAGCAGGTATGCTGTGCAAAAGGAGAAGGAATGTGACCTGTCTGAGAATCTGATGTGAGATCCTGTGACTTGGTCGCGGCTGGTTGAGCTCAGGGTTTCAAGAGTCCAGTCAGCCTTGTACCCTCCAGCAGGAGGGTGAGGGCTCTGAGGGTTCTTCCAGAGCACAGGATGATGCAAAAGAGTTGGGCACAACATGTGGGATGCGGGAGTGTGTTATGCTGTGCTGTACAGCTGCTACTGGTGTCTCCACACATTACCTCATTGTTGAGGAGCATAAGCAATGTTTCTTGAAGGGAAAGAATTTCTGACAAAGACATTAACATAGTCTCTTTCAATAGCCCAGCAGTAGCTTGGTCTCACAGCAAACATGTGGAGGTTTATCTTGATAAATATAATTTTTCCAGTAGAGAGCGGTTACCAAGGAGGTACGTGGCTAGGCTACTTCAGGCTTGGAGTGCAAGGGGTGTTTTTAACCCTTGTAATGAAGTGGCCTCCTGGCACTGGGTTTTGTATCTGGCCCTAACCAGATGCTGTGCAACTCCGTCTCTGGTATGTGAATCCTCTGTTTTGCTCCCAAGCTTACCAGAAAAGCCCGGGAAGGGAATTGGCATAGATACAGTAGGCACTAATGTTCTTTTGGTTTCCAGACTGGGCTGAAGTGAGTGTCTTTGGAGGATTACGAAGGAAGCGAGAAGTATTGTCCAGACACAGCCTATGGTAAGCAAGCTGAGTTAAGCACAAAGGCCCACAGAACCTTCTCTGGCCACGTGCTGTATCTGTAAGAGAGGATGGTCTCTACCTACTGCTGTAATAACTTCTTGGGCCATAGTGCTCGGCATCTGCATCGGTCTGGTGCAAGTCACTGCTGCCTGGAGAAAGAGCCAAAGGTTACTCTATTACTGTGTGATAAAACATAAGGATGCGATTGATGTTTGTCAGCTGCCTTTTGCTTTGAAGAAGAAAGAATGAGAGCCAGGTACCTTACTAAGGTAGGAAATGGAATAAGTAGGGCAGGAGTACTGAAGAAAGTAGGTAGCAAATGAGGGACGCTCTGGAAAGATGGAGTCTGAAAGCATATTGCTAAGAATGCTTTCCAACAGAAATGCAGCTTGTATAGAGATACTGAGCAGTACTGACAGTATCGAGCTCTCTGCCAGAGCCCAAACTGTGCATGTTTCCTCTGCTTCAGAACCCCCACGCTCTACCTAGCAGTTATTCAGACATGTTGCTGGACTGGTGGGCAGTGTTGCCTCCAGATGGCTGTCTCTGGTCCCCACCCTGTAAGCGATTCTGACTTCACGCCTCTAATGGCCACTCGTGTTGTGAGGAGGGCAGCTCTGCAGAGGCTGTTTTGTGCCCAAGGAGAGCTCTGTTTACACCAATCTTCCATATCGCTGTAACCTTCCACTATCGTGTGGCAGATGGAATAATGATTCATGCTGTGAATGTTCTCTGCGTGTTCCTCTTGCGCGCCTGCTGTCTTCTGCTTGGTTTGATCCCATTACATTAGATCACATGTTTTCTGTAGTTTTCCATTGTATTCTTTTTTCCTTTCCCCCCCCCTTCCCTTAATGCTCTGTGTAGTTTCTTTGCTCTGGCAGCTAGATTTCTCTCTGAATATCAACCACACAGCCATTCCATGGTAAGATGAGATATTCAGCAAGTCATCTTGCGAATCCCTGATTAACAGAAGCAAAGCTTTCCACTCTTCTTTTTCTCCTTCCCCTTCCCTTTTAACATGCTTTCATTATTTGAGTTCCATTCAATGTGATCTGTGATTTCCCTTCCCCTCCCGTTTCGCAGGCCTGGATTTTCTGGTCCCCGTCGCAGGTTACCTCTGCAGGCTGTGTCACAAATTCTACCATAGCGACTCTGCTGCCCGGCTCGCACACTGCAAGTCCCTGATGCATTTTGAGAACTTTCAGGTTAGACCCTTTGGCGATTGCATGGCCTGGCATTTGTTACCCCCATGCGTGTCTTTTCAGCAAAACCACCACATTAGCTGTCTTGTCTTCAGTTCATTTCCGTCATCCTTGGTGTCCACTGTGCCATAGCTTTCTCCTGGTGTGCTCTGTGTTTGTCTCCCATCGCCACTGTAGATCTAAAACCAGTCCAGTTTGGCTTCCCGGCTACTGCTTCTGTCACCTTGTTGCCCATTTCTGGCTGGAAATCTTCCTCAGAGTGTCTGCTCTGTTTGCTGAACCTGCGGAGTCTGTCGTTTAGTCTAGGCCTCTTCTCTGTTAGATTACAGGTGGGTCAAGATGGGAAAGAACAAGAGACAGAGGCTGTTCCTTTTAAAGAAAGCTGGTACATACGCATCTTTTCATGCGATGCCGCAGAACAGCTCCTCTAGCCAAAATTGTGGGTGTGGTTCATCCATGAAGGGGCCTGCTAAAATCAGGTATTCGCCTTAGAAATCTGGAAATTTAACATTACAGACTCTTTATGTGATGGAAGCTACCAGCTGGTGAGAGTCCATTTGGTCCCCAGGGTCAGCCTGCAACAGGAAGTCTGTCTGTCTGTCTGTCTGTCTGCTACCCTTTCCTAGAAACTCCTTAGCACAAAGCTCTGCCAGCTGATGCTGTTCCTTTGCTTTCCTGGCTCCACCTAAAGAAGCCGTATTGCCCCTTGCTGCTTTCGTATCTAGAAGCTTTTCCTACTGGGCTGGCCTGGAATCTGCCTCCATCGTTCTGTCCTTGTTGACTTGCCAGGGGGTGAGGGGCCTGGATTAGTACCTTGTGGTGGGTACGCAGGGTTCACACTGTGTCTGCCCTCTCCCGTGGTCACTGCCTGGGACCTGCCTGTGCAGGACAGCGGTATTCCCTGACCCTGGCAAGGAGGGAGGCTCCCACACTAACTTTGTCCTCTGCCTGCACCCAAAACTTGCTCCAGCAAAAGCCGTTGTGCTTCCCTACCACAGATGTATCCAGCTTTTGTTAGTGTTTAAAAAAAAAACCAAACAACTTACTGTTTTTCTGCTAGCCTTTAGACAGGTTAACTATTCCTAGTCAACTGCCGCTGCCTCCAGAAAGGGGTGGGGTGCTGCAGAAGCCAGCACTTAAAGCAGTGGATTTGGAATCGCAAGTAGCAGGAGAAGACTACAGCTGTTCCTTCATGGTTGCTCATCCTCTCCCACTCCTGCAGCTAGTCATTTCAGGAATGAAGGAATGGGCCTTGCAGTTTTCCTGGCTTATTTTAGATCAGCTTAGAGTGAAACTGCAGCAGCAGTGTGTATGCCTCCCTTTTGGCCCACTTAAAGCTGAAATCAGACGCTCATCAAATGGATGCCAGAGTGACCTGGAAGGATTATTTATGACGAGTCCAACCTTAAATATCTGCAGGCAGATAACTATTATTCTTGGCTGCCTGGGTGTCTGGGGGTTGTCACAGGCTGAGTTAAATCATTGCCCATTTCTGGGGTACTCTGATGAGAGTAGCTCAGCGGAGGGTTTCAAAGCAGAGAATTGTGTGCTGGTGAGGCAGTTCACAGCATCCCTCTGAAAACAAACGGGCCTGCCTGCACCTGCTTTAACTTGGGTACAACGTTATGACTTGACTGATGTCATTCCAATGCGTTACAATATTGTGCATATCCCACTGTTTGAGGACAGAGAAAGAACAAGCCTGCAACGATAAGCTGAATTATGATGTAAAGCTGCCTGTCTGATGTAGCTCCACATAGCAGAATACAGTAGCGCTGCTTAAGGCAGTGGTGAAAGCCAGTGCGCTCAAAATAGTTTCCTTAAATTGCGGGGTCTGATGCTAGTGCCAGTTCAAGGGACCCTTTAGCAGAAAGCTGAGAGTGAGTTGATTGTGGATGGAACTGCTGTGGGAAAGAGGGAGGTTTGTTTTATACCTTTAGCTCATGCTCTGTCTGTGTCTTGAAGACCAGATTCCTGCTGCATGTTAGACAGCTATACAGACTTCGTGTTTTTCCGAAATCCAGTCTTGAAAACGGCTAGTAGCTGTTTTAATCTCTTTACAGACCTCTACTGGTTCATCATGATAGTGAGTGCAAATGAGTCATTTTATTGATTATGTACTCACCTTTATTCTGTAGAGAACCTCAGTGCCTTGTAACAAGAAGATATTCTTGCTATCTTAGTGTTCCTGTCAACAGTTTCACTGACCGCACAGATTGTATCAACAGAGTAAAAAAATCTTAAGCTTTCAACTTAAGTCTTGCTTTGGCTGATAAACATTAAATCACACCTCTGTGGCTGAGGGTGGTGCAGAGCCTCATGTATCCAGGGTACCTGCCCAGAGTTATGTCCTGGCAGTAGCGGAAGCAAGAGCTGTCACTTGCACTGTTACATCTACAAAGTCCTGAGTCTGACTGAGATTAACAGTTGCTAAAACCCGATTTTTTGTCTCAGGAGCCACAGGTCTGCCATGCACTCGCTCAGCATTAAGTAATGCGAGAGGGACTTCAGTTTTTAATATCGCCACTTTTCCTCACAGGAGCTGACCCTTCTCTGCTTGAAAGCCTCAGCAGCCAGGCCAGGAGAGCTGCTGGGACAAGCCGTGCCCCTGCAGATCCCAGCTGCCACTCACCACTGTTTTTGTACAGGTTTTCCTGGACCAGCTGCTACTTGCTGCAGTGACGATAGCTGAGCCGGGCTCGTCTCTCACGTTGGTTTGTTTGTATTTGCAGAGATACAAGGCAGCGAGGCATCGTGCCACAGCTGCCTACCCCGAAGCTCCTTTGCATTCCCAGGGCTCCAGCTCCCAGTTGCTGGATGATCCGAAACAGCCTCCTGCTACAACAACAGATACCAGCAAGAGCATGAATGATGATCATGGCATAGACAAGGAGGGTACGGAGCTGTCAGCCCTGCAAGAACAAGCTTCGAGGTCTCCGGAGGGTCAGGGTGAGCTGGCCACCTCTGCAGCAGAGGGCAAAAGCCTAGCCAGCGTGACTGACGACGTGTGCGGAATCGTGGTTGTAGAAGAAGAAAATCTACAGGAAAAGAGCAGGTCCACTACCACTAGTGCCGATTGCCCGCTCCCTGAAGAGAACCGCGCTGTAGGGGAGTTGCTGGGACACGCTGTGTCTAGGGAGGAGGAAACCATTGCAGCCAGGCAAAGGGAAGGAACAGACGACTGCCAGGATCCAGGGGATGGAGGGGGTTTAGGACAGAATGAGGCAGCAAACACAGGCCAGGAGGCAGAGGCAGAGCCTTCCTCCCTAGCCAAAGGTGAGACAGCCAGTCTTACCTCTGCTGGGTGCAGACGCTCTACTAGGCGCAAACCCAGATAGGTGGCCTTAAAGGGGGAGCCCTTTCCATATGATACTTGCTGGAAATGTTTATTTTCGGAGTCTTTTAATAGAGCAAAAACCTTCAACTTTACTGCTGTTTTTATTTTAAGAATAAAATAAGCCTGGCTTTAGCGTGTCTAATACAGGATGGTGTTGGTTATTACTTGTACAGTTGGGGTACAGGAATTACGTGGAAAGACTGAGGCTTGGATTATTGAACCCGAAAGAAGATGGTAATGTCATTTCCACAGGGGACAAAGTTCATGAAGTAGATGGATGCAGACTTACTTTTCAGTAAGAATTCTTTGTAGTTCCTCTCTTGTTTCCTTTCCAGGCAGTGGAAAAGTTTATCACTTGGGAGAGTGTGTGCCCAATTCTGCTCCCCAGAACAGTTCCCTTTCAAAGATGCACGCTCTTGTGTCCTCAGCTGGGCGAGAATGTGCATCTTGGTCCTTTGTTAGTGCCACAAGGCTTAATACAGTTTGTTCTCATAGTGGGGACTCTCAGGAACAAATTTTGTTTCAAACCGATTTTAATAAAACAGATTTCTTATAAATAACTTCTTTAACTTTCAAGAAAACCCCTCCTTAAACTCTACAGATGTAGAACAGTAAGACTTGTTTCAAAGTGCTGACCCCAGGCCATCCTGACAAGATAACAGAGTTTCAGACCAGAGTGCTCGTGCGGACTCTTGTCAAAACAGGGAGGAAGGACCCTGCTCAGCGCAGGCCCTGTCTCTGCTCTGTGTGGCTGATGCTGCGGTGGGGGCTAGCCAGGCTGCCCTGCTTCTCTCTAATGCCCAACTCCTTAAAGGCAGCTTAAGGAGTTAGGCAGCTTCCAATTATAACAGTGAAAAACATTACCCTGGTAGCTTGTCTTACGTGCTTAGAAGGGGATAGAAGTGTCCAGTGGTCTGGGACCATCTGCCAACGTTACATCACAGTTAATGCGAGTAACGGGGAAGCTGTAGTTTCACGGCAGGAGCACGCCTAGGGAACCCCTCTCAACTCACCAGCGTTAGGCTTAGGGGCAAATCTGGAGTCAGGGCAGCCCCTGCCTCCTGTGCTTTTTGAGGGAAGGGGCTGGAGCCTTAACACTCCTTGCCTGGATTTACCAGTGTGAGAGAGCAGAGATCATTTTTCCTCTTTGTGAAGAGGACCTGCTTGCAAACAACCTGCGTGGCATCAGGCTTCCTACAACCAGCTTTAACCAAGCATCAGTGCTAGACTCACGTTGGGGAGCAAAAAGAACCAACTCTCCTACATCCTCCTGCGTGCTTCTGCACCTATCACACAGTTGAAGAAAAACAGAACGTGGAGATGAATGGCAGGACATAACCACAGGAAGGAACAAGTAACAGGCACGAGGTACCTCTTCTATTCAAGTTTTACGTTAAATCAGTGAGCAGTGAATGTCCCCTTAGCAACGCCAACTGAGAGTTTGTGGCCAGCGCACTAGGTGGGAGGCTGTGGTCCCTGCGCATCCGCTTCCATGTTCTGCTGTTTGCTCTGCTGCTGGAACTCCAGACGGGTCTGGCGGTTGGACTCCAGCAGCTCTTTCAAGCAGGCATGAAGGTAATCGTTCTTCTCCTCCAGGTGATCCAAGCAGGAGTTGATCTGGTCCAGCATGGAGTTTATTGCTGCATATTCTAAAAGGAAGGGAAATGAAAGACTGAATAATGTAAGTATATTGTCACTGCAGTCAGTGAAGGCAGCAAGAGCGCTTGAAAAACGTGCCCACGGCATTTTGGCTATGCCTTATCTGCCACTGGGTGGGTGAAGTAAAACGCAAGTGAATCCTGCATGCATTGTGTTCACCGATCAAATGAGACCAGGGGCAAGCTGGAGGACTGGTAACAAGAGCCAAGGCAAGTTACCTGGGCATTCCAAACGTGTTATGGGCACGTCTGACAGCCTTTGATCTCGTACATAAATAGCTGACCGTGGGCCAAGTGCGAGCGTGCAGCGATCCGCATGGCAACAGTACCAAATAAACTCCAAGGACAAGCTAGCCTGTCTAGCTGCCTTAGAGATCATCTTCCCTGCTGAGGGTGCAGGCATTTTGGCAGCGTGCTGAAGTGTTTACTACATTCTGTGAATTATTTGCATAAGGCTGCCAGGCTGGGATGTGCTTCAAAAGGGCCTGGCTGGGGTCAGGTTGCCGAAACGGCACAGCCATTGCTGCAGCAGCAGCAGGGATGAGCCCAAAGGGGCTGGCAGTGGCACCGTTATTTCCAAAGGGAGGTAAGTGCAGGGCACCAAGTTCAGCCATGGGATTTTCATGCACCGTTAAGGCTTTGGGTACTTCAGACTACAACCAGACTCATTTGGGATGATCCTGACAGTTGGTTCCCTAGGTACGGTTTCTTGTTCACAGCATTGGTTTCAAGTGCGGAAGTGTTAGCCTCGGTACAACGGCACTGTTAATCCGATGAAGATAGCTGTGCTACTGTGATGAAACGCTTACTTTTGGACTGCTCCAAGCAATACTCGCACAATCCTAAAGAATAACAAAAAACCAAACTGAAAAATCAGACAAGATAAACCCTCTGCTGACAAGTTACTCAGGAACTGGGAGCCTGGCATCAGCTGAAACCCTTGGGGCTACGGGAGACGCCAGTGCCCTGAGCAAGCGCAGGGAGGCATCGCGCTGGGACCCATAGGCTCCTGTTTGTGAGGATTGTGGGCTGCAGGACAGGGAAAGATGCCTGCGTGGGTGGGACAAGCCCACACCTCACCAGCTGGGGCTGGCTCCTCTCCACCTGGCTCCTCCGAGCAGCTGGGAAGTCGTCGGAGCCAAGCGTGATGCAGGCAGCGCCTGGCTGGAGCGTTGCTCTGAGCTAACGGGGAATAGAGGGAAAGTGAGGAGGAGGAGGAGGGTGTGTCTGGGCACCCTTGTCCTATGGAGGGGGGTCGAGCCGTATGAAATCCCTCAGCCTCCCAAGCCCAACTGTGCCCCTCTCGGCTGCCCCCTTGACACTTTTGTAGGCAGGGTGCCCTGGGGCCCCAGCACACGAGGCCCAGGTGCTGCCATTACCAGCAGCTTTAAAAGAACAGTGAATATTTAAATATTGCGGTTATTTGCATTATTAATAGCTAAGGAGAAGTTTAATTTTTTTTTTTTTAAATTGTCCTCTTTTCTTCTATTACTTTGGAGCCATTCACAGGAGTGTTCCAGCCTTTAAGTCTTTGGAGAATTGCATACGTAACACTTCAGCTTGTTTGCAGAAGTTTGGCCCTGCAGGTATCTGCAAAAGCGGCACAATGAGCAAGAGCGCTGCCCATGTCCTTGCATTTAACAACCAATACCATAAACACGTTTTTTTCCAAAAAGTATTTATCCACTATCGGTATTCAGAAAACACCCTGTTTCCAGGTGTATGATACCTGAATGTCCATGAGTTACGGCTCTTTACTCAGCCCAGTATTTGATCTATGTGTGATGCTCCACCTTCCAATTAAACAGGGCGCAGAGCCCAAGCAGATACGGTAACTACTTCTGACAAGTAACATTAGTCATCAAATTGGCAAGTCTGTAATCACAGCAGGAGCCTAATTGTTCTCAGTGCCTAGAGCCCAAGCAAAGGCTATGCAAGTTGTGCGGCTTTGGGAAGTGAAAAAAAACCAAACCGATTTTAAAATAAGCTGTAAAAACATTTTATTTGATTGTTTTCTGTTAGTTGCAAGGTTAGCGTATTTTTGTGGAAACGTAACCACATCCCCTAATGAAAATGTTTACCAGAAGTATGGCAATTGCGTTTTTTTACTCCTCTGCATTCTTACAAGAACAGTTGCCAAAAATAAGGTTTCCTATTTAAGATCAAGGAAGTGATCCACAGTTTCAGCTCCACAAGACAAGGAAATAACTGCAGACGTTTATGACCAGCTACTGCACACAAAGTCCCAGCTAATTACAAGCAGAATGATTTAATGCAGAGGCTCAATCAGTGTACGTCAGATTTAATGACTTTCTCCATCACGTCCAATGTGTCTCTTAGCTCTTCCAAAAGTTTGGAACACTAAGCACTGTGATGATGCAAAGCAGTGACTGCTCTTGGGGCGTTTCAGGGCAGAAATGATCCTACTGTTGGTGCAGCTGGATCACAGCTGCAACTACGGGATTCACTTGGGCGAGTCACATCTGGAAACGGAATGGTCTTTGGGGAAAACAGCATAACCCAACTCTTCACCATTTTTGAAGGAAGAGTAGCAAAGTGCTTACTCTTTGAAAGATTTCCAGTTTTAAGACTGATCCATACATATGCATTACAGCTCTGCCGTTGTCTCATTTCCTCCATCAGCTTCTTCTAACTGGACAGGACAGCATTAGACATTTCATTCCTAGGTGCTATAGAAATGCCCAAAAATGGAATTTGCCAAGCTAATTGCATTAAATTCACTTTTTCCACCCACAACTACTCCCAGATCTGCCCGTGTGATTCGTCCTTGGGTTTCAAACTCCGAACGGCCTCTTTCTCCTTCCTCATCCGTACCTCATACACCAGCAAAACCATGGAGTGATCCTTCCACAAGGAAAACTAAAAAAAAACAACCTCCCCCCAAGACAGCAGCATCCTGGAGCTCAGTGCCCCATAGAATCACCCAGATTGGAAGAGACCTTTAAGATCATCAAGTCCAACCATCAACCTGATGCTGCCAACCCCACCACTAACTCATGTCCCTCAGCACCACGTCTGCCCAGCTCTTAAATACCTCCAGGGATGGCGATTCCACCACTGCCCTGGGCAGCCTGTTCCCATGGTTCATAACCCTTTTGGCAAAAAATTGTTTCCCAATATCCAATCTAAACCTCCCCTGGTGCAACTTGAGGCCATTTCCTCTTGTCCTACTGCCTGTTTCTTGGGAGAAGAGATCGACCCCCACCTCTCTACACCCTCCTTTCAGGCAGCTGCAGAGAGCGAGGTCTTCACTCAGCCTCCTCTTCTCCAGGCTGAACAACCCCAGTTCCCTCAGCCACTCCTCAGGAGACTTGTGCTCCAGATCCCTCTCCAGCTCCGTTGACCTTCTCTGGACACACTCCAGCCCCTCAATGTCTCTCTTATAGTGAGGGGCCCAAAACTGAACCCAGTATTTGAGATGGGGCCTCACCAGTGCCGAGTACAGGGGGATGATCACCTCCCTAGTCCTGATGGCCACACTATTCCTGATACAGGCCAAGATGCTGTTGGCCTTCTTGGCCACCTGGGCACACAGCTGGCTCATATCCAGCCAGGTGCTGACCAACACCCCCAGGTCCTTTTCCACCGGGCAGCTTCCCAGCTGCTCTTCCCCAGGCCTGTAGCGCTGCAGGGGGTTGGTGTGACCTGAGTGCAGGACCCGGCACTTGGCATTGTTGCATCTCACACCACTGGCCTGGGCCCATCCATCCAGCCTGTCCAGACCCCCATGGCCGGGTGGGAATTGCTGGACCAGCCCCGCTTTGTTTCAAAACCCACCTGCCCCGCAGCCCCTCACCTCCCACCCGTGGCGTTGGGCACCGATCCGGGGAGAAGCAACAAAAACATCTGGGGACATCTGGGCCTCGCCACCCGCACCAGCGGGCCCAGACCGGGCCACCCAGCCCCGCCGGGGGTGACGGCCGGGGAGGCGGCCTTGCCCCGGGCCTCCCCCACGCACCTTCCTCCCCGAAGCTGTCCCCGTCCTCCTCCTCCTCCTCGCCGCTGCCACTGCCGCCGCCGCTCACCGGCACATGCGGCTCCCCGTTCGGCCCCGACATCCCGCCGCCCCTCGCCAGGCCGCTCCCGGGCGTCGCTCCCGGCCGGACAGCGCGCCGGCGCGCCCGTAGCGCCGCTGGCCAATGGGAAAGCTCGGCGCCGCTGGCGTCACGCAAGGCCCGCCGGCCGGCGCTGGGGTAAAGCCTGTGGTTAGCGTGTGGGATGCGGGGCGGGCGTTGCGCGGGCGGGAGGGGCCAGCTCCGCGCTCCCCGTTTCTGCGGCGTTTTCCCCAAAGCGAAGCCGTGGCCTTGTCCCCCGGGCTGGCCCAGCCACAAGCACAAGGCTGCAACAACCACACCGGCACAAGCAAATGCCTTTGGGCACGAAGTGGAGTGGTCCCGAGGGGCCGCCATTGGCACCCAGCGCTTCTTTTCCCGCACCTCCGCCCCGGGGCCGCAGGAGTCGCGGTTTTGATGCTCAACGCCAAAACGCAGCCGCCTCCGCACCAGCCCCTGAGCGGCTCGAACCACCCCCGGGTCACCTTCAGGCCTCCTCTTCCCTCGGGGAACGAGCGCCCTTCGCTCTGCCCTTCCTTGTCTTTGGCCCAGAACCGGTGCTGCCTCATGTGCCCTGAGATCTCACCACCGGGTGGTGTTTTCATCCCCCGGAGAGGTGTCACCGGGATGAAAATAACTTGCAATTAGAGCATTAATTCAGGCAGCACTCCCGAGATAAACGCGGTTTGAGTGCTCTGTAACGAAGTGGGTATTTGGGGCAAAGAAGAAAGAAAAGGTTATGTCCTCGTTTAACATTGCAGCCAGCCCTTCCCCTTTCTGCGAGGGAAACCCGCTGCTGAGCTGGGCCCGTGTTGTGCCCCAAGTGTGTGTAATTAACGCGTGTAACCACGCTTTAATGAAAGCAATGACAACTTTCAGTGCAAAGTTTTGCACTCCCACCGCGGACACGTGCCAGTCAGAAACAGCAGCCCCCACCAGGCTGGACAATCGTCTCACAAAATACATTATTTTATTTCCACTTCACGCTTTGGCGTTTTCTCAGACAACCTAGAGTTTGTGTCTCTCGGCCTGGCCGAACCCCGCTTCGTGCGGAGTTTGACACCGTCGTCCCCGTTTTACCTCAGGCGTGAACCGCCGCCGCCATTTTGGGGCGGGCGAGGTGCAGAGAGGCGGGGCGCTCCCTTTAACCCCACCCACCCCGGGCGCCCG
>VZTS01027860.1:17808-49473 GCA_013400795.1 Pluvianellus socialis | reverse complement strand
ATGAAAGCTTATTTTATTAAATAATTATTTTATTGAATAATAATTTTTTATTAAATAATTTTTATTAATCTTGCTTTCAAGGCCTGTAGGTTGTTGTATTGCTTTTGGTCTTTTGCTGAGGAGGTACTTTAGGCATCCAAGTGTGAGAACTTCGTAACTTTTCTGTAATTGTTAATGATAATTTTGTGTATGTTATAGATAACTATCTGTGGTATTTCTGATGGTTATCAAAGCATTGATAATTTCATAAATAGTTTACTTTTTTTTATTCTAAGTGGCATTTTTGGGTAATGTAGAATTTTTCACCTTTCTAGGTCTTTGATGTATAGTGAAGCTAACAGACGGGAGACATTCACTTCATGGCCTCATGTAGGTTATAGATGGGCACAGCCAGATCCTATGGCTCAAGCTGGGTTCTATCACCAGGTAAAAGGTTTAGTTGTTCGTAGTATTTGTTCCCTAGGTGAAGGTTTGGGGAGCAGGGGACAAAGTCTTTTTTTTTCCTTTTTCTTTTCTTTTTTTTTGGTAAATTCCTTCAATGATACAAAAAACATAATGAAAAAGTTTGTCATTCATCTCATTTCTTTTTTTTATGTTCCAGGTTTTTTCCGTGCCTTGAGGTTGCTTTTGTTTTTTGTACAGATTGCAGAAAATACTGTTCTGAACTTTAGGATATAAAACACTTTTAAGTATCAAATTGATCTGAGTTGAACAACAATAATAAAGCTGAAGCTGGTTGTTATCTCTCTTTCTCCTTGTTAGATTGTTGAGTAAATATCCTTAGTTTTTATATTATAAGTAAAAAAAGCAGTAAGCTTGTCATCAGAGTTCTCTAACTATATTCTTCTAGTGGGACTTAAACTGTGTTGTAACAGACAATGGTCCTTGATCACATTACTGAATTATTAAGCGTAGTGAATAAATACAACCTCAACATTATATTCTATTACTTTTGCTTATTTCCATTTTTTGTTCTTTGAAATTATTTCTACTATAAAAAAAATATTCATGGTATGGGTTTATGTAACAATGGCTAGGCAGTTCGTATGATTTAACATCAATTATCTGCCTCATTGTCAACTTCAAAGGCTGATAGGTGCAAGTGGATAAAGTTTTTGGAGGATTTCTTAAGCTTGTTCAGGAGAAGAAATGCAGGGAATTCTTGTGTTAGAATTGCATCTGCATATTCCCAAGCATATCTTGGCAACTTGAAATGTGTTCATTAAAGTGCTAGATTTTAAGAGAATGGAAGTTTCCATTCTTTTTCCTCTGTCACTTCAGCTAGTAACAACTGTTCTTTGCAGAGGAGTGCCACAGAATGTGTTACAATGCAGCAGATTGAAGGCATAATAGGAAATATTTGTTTAACCTTTATTTATCCAAGCATGCAGATGTACAGTTATTCTGCTGAGGTTCTGAATTTTTTGAACCTTGTGAACTTTTTCCGAAGATGAAAACTTCTTAGCAATGACGCTGAGTTCTGTGAGGTTTTTATCCAGTTGCTTGCATAAGTGTTGGTTCTGATTCTCTTCTATAGTAATGTGGTATATCATCTATTTTTAAAGTGAAATACTGCTACTTCATAGTATGTGTGTATGTATTTGTGGCCTTTTATTCGTTTGATGTAGTGCTTTGCTATGCCACTAGAAGGAGAGGACTTGATTAACCTGGTTAAGTGTTTTGTAGTACATTGCTATATAAATTTCAAGTGTTTCTCTGTATTTTTATAGCCTGCTTCATCAGGAGATGACAGAGCCATGTGCTTTACCTGTAGTGTGTGTTTGGTATGCTGGGAGCCTACGGATGAACCTTGGTAAGTTTAATGATGTTTGGAGTAGACTTAATTTTGTGCTGAAGAGGTCAGGAATATTTGGAGGACAAAGATCACCATTACCTTGCTAGCATTTCTGGTGACTGTGGGGAGTTGCTGAAAGAATCCATTTCCAGTGTGATTCCATGGAACAAAACACAAAATAATTCCCTGTGCTATGTCAAATTTCTGTATAATACTAAACCCAAGACATTGTAGTTGGTTTATTTCTTAATTCGGATTTGCTGTTTCACTTCAGATTGTCCCATGGCAAAGATGGCAGCCAACATTTCTTTGCAGGGATCTAAACTCAATCTTACGTATGACTGACGAGAACACACCTTTTTTTAAAGTTCTTAAACTGCAGTGGCCATGTGGCGCATATTTGCCTTTTATGTGAGGTTGCAAGTTCCATTACTAGTTTTCTGAAGCAGATAAAATTGTGCATAGTGACAAAAATACAGGACCTTATATTGATTTTAAAAGGGTTCTCAATGTAATTTTTGTCTCGATTATTTGGTAATTTATAATCATTATTTGAACACATCAGATTCCTGACTTGCTGGAAACTTTCTCTTGTAATATTATCTTCATAGCCCTTGTCTCCTTTCCCTTGTTAGTTTCTGTACATTTTGTAGTAGTGTAATTGCTCTTTGCCATGTCTCTGCCTTAGGTATACATCGAGATTAGAGGGATTTTTTTTCATACTTTTTGGTCACTGTGTCATTCGGTACTGTTTTCCATTTTGATTTTTCTAAGTGTGGATCTAGGACTAAAAGACAGAACATTGCTTCATCTTGTTAAGGTTACTTATAAGAATATCTTACAACATTGGAATTCCAATGTATGCTCTGCAGAATTTAGTCTGCACTTTTCTTCATGAGGACACAATGGACTACTGCCTGTAGAAAATTATTTTTTTAAATGGACTAATTATATTGAGAGCACTGTGTTGATTCCTCCATTTGAATATGAATATCCAGTAAGTGATCAAAGACTTGAATACAGTCTGCTATTGAGAAACAGCAGGGAAAGCTGCGTTAGTAGCTTCAGAACTTTCTTCTATGGTTGACTGCAATACAGTTCAAACAGTCAGTTTCAGCATCGCTTCAAAGGGCTGAGTTTGTATACAATGTGTACATTTTTCACAGTAAGAAATCAATGTTTGCTATGTTTGTTTTTAATATGAAAAGGTCCGAACATGAGAGACATTCCCCAAACTGCCCGTTTGTCAAGGGTGAGCACACTCAGAATGTACCTCTTTCAGTCACACTGGCAACAAGTCCAGCGCAATTTCCCTGCACAGATGGCACTGACAGAATAGCCTGCTTTGGATCTGGAAGCTGCCCTCATTTTCTAGCTGCTGCAACAAAACGAGGAAAGATCTGCATATGGGATGTTTCCAAACTTATGAAGGTATACAATATAAACAACTGTATTTTATTAACTAATTACTGATTACGTGTGTCTCGGTTTAAACCAAAGACCTCTTCTGTTTTTTGTTGTTATTTCTCAGGTCCACTTAAAATTTGAGATCAATGCATATGATCCTGCTATTGTGCAGCAACTTATGTTATCAGGAGAACAGAGCTCAGGGGTTGACTCAAGGAGACCAACACTGGCATGGCTAGAAGATTCATCTAGCTGCTCAGATATACCAAAATTAGAAGGAGACAGGTATGCCAATCCACAAAATTAGAAATGTGAAATGCTGCTGTATAAGTGGTAAATGCTGTTAAGTCATGCTTTGTGAAACATAAGGTTGGTAGGATTTATTTTATCATGGAGACAATTTTTTGTAATCACTGTGTATCTGTACACAATTCAACACTTCAAAAAACATTAATCTAAATTTCTATCTTTAAAACTAGTTCCGGTTTATTCCTACTGTTTCAGTTTTTATACTCCGCTAACAGAGGGATACCAAATTTCATTGCTGCCCCGTGCTGACGTTCCAGAGGCAGAGAAAAAAGAGAAAGGAATTTAAGTTTTGGAACAGCTTTTCATTTTAGTTATGGATTATGTATTTCTGGTTTTGCAAGTAAAGGCTACTCACTGACTTCAGGAACATCCTTCTCTTCAATTGCTTCTCTGTAATTTCTGGTTATGTCATTCTGAAAATAAATGACATGGATGTACGGATGTGCTAGAAATTGCTTTCATTTCGTACTTTTAACACATGCATACCAACTTCAAACAATTAGACAGTCCTGTTGCAAGCTTTTAGATAGGAAGCTGGATGAGAATCAAAGGATTAAATTGTCACTGTCTTGTCGTGAAGTGTGAAGGTTGATCAGGTTTGAGCCAAAAAAGATCTGTTTCTTGTGTGTGAGGGGGAAGCATCCAGTTTGTTGAAATTTGGGGATCCAACTTGGTACTGCAAGTAGTTATACCTGAAGCTGCAAAGGCCCTTCTGTTCTTCCTGTGTGTAAAAAGCCTGTAATAGGAAATAATTTCTTACATTGGAAAAGCCAGATGCGTAAAATTTTCATATATTCTTAGAACTACTGAAGGGCCTATTTCTCTTGAAGAGGTACCTTGAGCAGAATCTGCTTTTATGAAAAAATGATTCATCTGGTAGTGTTTTTAAAAGCAGCCCACTGTTCATACACCGTTTCTGTACTAGCTGCAAAATTGCTTTGGTAGAATTGAACACCAGTCTGGCAGCTCCACCTTTCAGAGACTATTTTGAGGAACTTTGAAGAAAGTGTCATCAATTTTCAGAGGTTTTGTTTGGTTTGTTTTGGGTTTTTTTTGGAAATTCCAATTCCTGAGAACTGGCTTTCATTTTAATTCCATTTATGTCTGAATTGTTGGGAATACAGTAGTAGAATGAGGCAAACAGAAAGCTGGTCCACTGGTTCAATGATGGAGGAAAAAAATATTTGTATTGTTAGTGTCTGTGACAAACTCATCAATGGATGTACAACGCTGACTAAAAGAAATGCCAGCTTATAATACAGATTGTATTTTTTTTACTAAATTTTTTTTTAAATTTAATTAAAAATATGAATGCAGCTACGGTGTACATGGTATCATTCATGCATTATTTTTTTTCAGTGATGACCTACTGGAGGATTCAGACAGTGAAGAGCATTCCAGATCAGAATCTGTGACAGGTATGTTATAGCTGATCTGTGTAATAGTTTAGCGGTCAGGAGGGAAATTGTTCTTCTCAGGCTTTTAAGAAAGCTCTGTCAAAAGCAAAGGATATTATATTCACTGTATTAGAAAAAAGAAGAAAGATTGACCTTGAAAGCAATGCCAATATTTAAGTCACTGTTTGTGTGGTGGAGAGATTACATACAGGAGAAAAGAAAAATCCTGCTGTGCTGGTTAATAAATGTCTTATTTGACACCAAGTGTTGCTTATCTTGCTGTCAGTAAAACACACAAACCAAGTTAAAAAAACTTACTTAAAACAGGAACAAATTACAGCTCTACAAAACCCTTTAAATTCAGGGGACTGCCAGAGAGAATTTGTGTATCTTGATTGTTTCCCTGTGGGTATGCACTTTGATAGAGTATTTCTCTTCCTAAATAAAGGTTTAGGAAGTACTATGCATGGTGTTCTTCTGTTATGTTCTTCGAAGTTGAATCAGAAATTTTGATGGGAGGGAGAATTACATGCTTATTTTCCATAATCCAGTTTACATCTTTGAATAAGGATCAGCAAGTGGGGGGAAAAAAAAGAACATGTGCATACACAATGTTTTATTTCAAAGAAAGTATTAGCAGTGGTGCTCAGTCATTTATGCTTCAGTCACCTCTTAATCTGGGTTGGTATGGTGTCCTTTCTAATCTTTTAAATATCTCCATTACTTAGTTGAACTTCTCTGATGCATTGTTAATCTTGCAGTACTGTTTAATTTGATCAGGCTATATCTATTAAGTTTTTACTAGGTTTTGTTTTACAATAGCTTGGGAGTTCTTTCTATTAGGTGATCTGTTACATGGTGGGAAGTATCAAGTTTTAGAGTAAAGTGACATGTTTTTCAACTGAGATTGGAGAATGAATCTGCAGAATTGCAGGTATTTGGTGGTACTGGATTGTCTAGGAAGGAAGGGGAATAATATATGGCAGAATATCAATTGTGTGGACTAGATTAGTTAGATTTCAGTATAGTGGTCTAGCCAAGTAGAACAATTTGCAGAAAGATAGTGCTGCTAACTGGGAGACTTGTTACAAAGGCTAATGCCCTGTTCTCTCTATTTTCACTCTTGTTGATAAAATTAGGAGAACCATTAGTCTATGCGGAAGGAGTGTTTCTGGGCCTCTCTTATTGTTTCTTGGCTATCAAATCTTGAACATACAGGGTGTTTTAGCATTGGAACTGGAGAGCAGCGACTGCTTAATTATGAGGATAAGTCTATAATATATGCAATAAGATTCTCTTTTGAACATGTTTTATGTTAAGCATTTTTGTTTTAAAGGGCATACGTCGCAGAAAGAAACTATGGAAGTGAGTCTTGATATAACAGCTCTCAGTGTTCTTCAGCAACCTGAAAAACTTCAGTGGGAAATTGTTGCAAATGTTCTGGAAGACACGGTTAAGGATCTAGAAGAACTTGGGGCAAACCCCTGTTTGGCCAACTGTAAGAGCGAGAAGATGAAGGAAAAACATCTAGAACAACACAACATTCCCTTTCCTTGTTTATTAGCTGGAGGTCTATTAACATACAAATCACCTGCTACCTCTCCTGTTAGCAGTAACTCTCAGAGGTCACTGGATGGCTTAAGTCGGACTCGAGGTGAGAGTGTCTCGGAGCAGGGATCAACTGACAATGAATCCTGCACTAACTCAGAACTGAATTCCCCTCTGGTAAGGAGGACTTTACCTGTATTGCTGCTATACAGCATTAAGGAGTCTGATGAAAAAGCAGGAAAACTCTTTTCGCAGATGAACAATATTATGAGTAAAAGTATACATGATGATGGTTTCACAGTTCCACAGATCATTGAAATGGAGCTGGACAGTCAGGAACAGTTGCTGTTACAGGATCCCCCTGTGACTTACATCCAGCAGTTTGCAGATGCTGCAGCCAACCTAACTTCTCCGGACTCGGACAAGTGGAGCTCTATGGTTCCCAAGCCTGGGACTTTGGTTCAGTGCCTGCGTCTGCCAAAATTTGCAGAGGAGGAGAACCTGTGTGTAGATTCAATCACTCCTTGTGCAGATGGAGTTCATTTGTTAGTAGGACTGCGGACTTGTCCTGTTGAATCTCTGAGTGCAATAAATCAAGTAGAGGCCTTGAATAATTTAAATAAATTAAACTCGGCACTATGTAATAGAAGGAAGGGGGAACTAGAATCAAGTCTTGCTGTAGTGAATGGCACGAGTATTGATGTAATCCAACATGAGTCACCAGCAGATGTACCAACTCCTTTAATAATTCAACCCGAACAGAGAAGTGTTAGTGGTGGATACCTAGTGCTTTATAAGATGAATTATGCCACTAGAATAGTTACCCTAGAGGAGGAACCGGTAAAAATCCAGCATATCAAAGACCCCCAAGACACAATTACCTCAATGATTTTGCTCCCACCAGATATATTGGATAATCGAGAGGATGACTGTGAGGAGCCTGTAGAGGAAATACAATTAACTTCTAAAAATGGCAGTGGGAGAGAGAGAAGATCTGAGATCTCGACTCTTGGGCACCTGGTAATAACTACTCAGGGAGGATATGTAAAAATACTAGATCTTTCGAACTTTGAAATTCTGGCCAAAGTGGAGCCACCTAAAAAAGAGGGCACTGAGGAACCAGATATGTTTGTCTCTGTGATATACTGTTCGGGCACAGACAGATTATGTGCATGCACCAAAGGTAAGACTTCTCTTTAAAAACATTTTTTTTAATGCTTGATTTGACTGTATTTGGATTATATGATTGAATGTTAGAATCTAAGTTTCAAAATAGTAATAAGCAAATTCCATTGTATTTATGTACAGTTTAACTCTGTTCTAGGGAGCGTGGACTCTAGTTAATTCCTCATCTTAAGTGTAAATTTCAGTCTCTAAAATAAGAATAACTCTTGGGTATGTCAAGTGTAGTGGTGAATTTTTACTTGTAGAGGCGCAGGGTTTTTTTAAAATCGAAAACAAGTAAAAGTAATTCTCGTATGTAATTATTTCTGTGCTGGAGATCCATGTTTCAGAAAATGTTTCCAGCCTGTTACTGGCGATATTCAAGAGGGCAGAGAAGATAACACTTTTATACCTTATCCTAGTGGTCAGTTACATTTTTCAGATAGGGCTGCTAGTTCTGCTTCAGTTTTTTTGCAGTGAGCATGAGAGCCAGACTATCCACGCAGGACTGTTCAGTCTTCTTCAAGATGAGCACAAGACATTTTGAGGGAAGGGGACAGGTAGGAGGGGAGTGTAACTCAAGTCTGGGCAACTGCTACTTCGTAAAAGTCCCTAAACCGCCCCGCACCTGCCTACCTCCTTGTGTCACACTGGGGCAGTGGGAGCAGCGCTGGCTGCCATCCGGCTGAGTTCCTCCATGCACCGATGTCTCGTTTAGTTCTCCTGCACTTGAATGCAGCTCCGGTAGAAATGCTTAGCCTCTCAGAGAGGCTAAGCTGGTGGGATGGTTCACACATTTCAAATGAACTGCCACCAATACCATGTTGAATTTTATCTCTACTAGGAGAATTTAAGTTGGTGCATTTCCTCCTTTCCCCACGTCATCTTGATTACACAGCTCTCCTGTGAGTGGTTGTTAAACTCAAATCAGATATACCTGTTATTTTCAAAAGATAGGGTTGGGCGTATTGTAAATATCTCATGTCTGTTAAGGGCCCTGTGTTTATCACTTGCCTACCAGTAATTGTAGCAGTGGATATTTTAGATTCATTTTTTTGGCATGGATGAAAACATCACCTTGGCAACTAGTATTTATGTTTGCAGATTCCCAATGGAAACATTCATAATTACTAAACTGTTCTCTTTTGGTAACTGCACTGGAAGAAATGTCTGTTAAGCTGTTTTAACTTTATTTAATAATGCATACTTTTTCTTAGTTAAAATGGAACTCTAATTGAAAGGTTAATTGTCTTTGAAAACTGTTAATATATCATATCTCTGTCATAATGTTTTTACCTATACTTTGCTGATCAAACTGTAGTCTCATTTTAAAAAAAACCCAGACCTTGCTAAGGTTTTTTTTTCTACAGAATTCTACTACTACTCATTTCTTTCTTACATCACATCTATTCTGTCTGTCTTGTGTTTTAAGATGAGTGATAAAAGTTAAAGGGCTTATTGTTACTGTGCACGGTACTTTCCCATCCAGTGTTCGTGTGTATGGTAATTATATTTTTGTAGCATTCGGTATTATCTAAACCTGTTTTGGGACTTTGAGTGTAAGATATGCAGGTCTGTTGAGCTGGGAAAATTTGTTCTGTGTGCGTAGGAGTATTTGTCTCTTCTGCCTAGATAACCACCACCTCTGTTACTGACTGGTGAATACTTCATCTTCCTCATAGTAGACGAGCACATCATTCTGCTTTTTTAGTAAATATCTCTGTATTTTTTCCTGTTATAGTATTCGTCTAGTAATTTATAGATAGCTTTGCTGTGACTTCTTTTGTTCTTGCTGTCTTGAAGATGACTGGGATTTTGGGTTTTTTTCTTCTGTAGTCCCATCTGCTACAGGTATCCCTCTGCCCTCAAGTTTCCTCTTTTGAATATAGTACTTTGATAGCTCTTCATTTTTTAAATCCATTGATTATTCTTATCTTTCATTTAAGCCCGCTGCACCTGTATTTGGAACTTGGTTTTCTGCTTTGCAACAAAGTTAGAATGAACTTCAGAATTCATTATTTTCATTGTTTAAATGTCTTTAGAAGCTTTCAGTTTCTATTACTTTTTTAACATTTCAACTCCTTCTCCTGGTATAATTTTTCTCACTTTTGAGAAGTCCAAAGCCATCGTAAATATTTAGGGATCAATATCCATTAGAACTCTGGATTTCAGGGTCTGATACTAGATACATCTGAAGCCTGAGAGTCCTATCCTTATGCCTAAATATGAAGACTTGTAAAGAATGACTTGATCTTAAATGTTTATAAATAATGGTACTGCATAAAATTCAAGAATACTAGAAGAAAAATCACATCAAAAAGCTCAACTATTAATACAGCTTTTTTATCCTATATGTTATTTTACATTTGAATTACAAAGTAAGGAATGTTTCACATAATTTTTGTTGTGCTGAATTGTAATCATCCTTTAATCTTTCTGCTGTAAGTGGGTAAAATTGCTTCCTTACCTGCTAGGCGGCTGGAGATATTTTTTTAATTACTATTATTTTTTCTTAAATGCAGTTTTCTTGGGCTTCTTCTAAAATCACTTTGAGGTGTTAGCTTCTCTATATTTACTACGACGTATGGGATGGTGCCTGCAGTCTGACAGCGTTAGGAAGATACGTGTTGAAAGTAGAATAGCTATATTCACTGATGTATTTAATGTTAATCCTTCTAGCAAGTAGCTAGAAGACATAGGAAGAAGACATAAGTGAAAATGTTAAGTAGAAGATTTGGAACCTACATGCGCTGGAAATGCTTGGATGTTGTTGGAAAACTATTCAAGAATATAGGCTGAGCCGTATATTCTTTCCTGTTTACTTGCTTGGATGGCAAAGAGGTACTTTAATGTCTAAAAGTTTTGGATGCAGAATAGCTTTTTTTTTTCCTGCTGCTCCTGCTTGTTGACATATTATTTTCATTGGTAGATCATATAGTTTTCCCCATAGCTGCCTTTAAGATAAAACTGAAAAGAAACCTGTGTGTACATGGGTTTTTCAGGTGGCTTTACGTAAAGATGTTTTAGACCTCCATTTAGACCTCTGTTTTTGAATTGGGAATAATTATTCTTATCCTGCTTCAAAACGTTACCTCTTGGTGTCAGCCTCAGGTGCTTCTCTGTTTCTGCAACCTGGGGTTGACTTCTGGGGCTAAGCGTGCAAGTATATTCTTGGTTCCAGTTCTGTTAAGGAAACATAGTGGACTTCAGTGTCTTTGTATTTTGATTTCTTCTCTTCCACTTGGCCAAGGTAAACTGCAGTTAATATCCCTTTTAGTAGTTCTTTGTGTGTTACTATATGGGTGTTTTAAATACTTTGTCTTCTGTCATTAATATAAACCAGCTTAAATTCTGCTTTTGTAACATTCAAAATAAGTAAATTCTTTATTATAAAACTCTGCAGTAGGCTGACAGGTATAGTTTTTGAATAGGGTTACAGCTGTAGTGTGGTCTTCTAGTGATATTTGAAGCCTATTATCTGGTGTTTAAGAGGATCAGATATAGTTTGTTTTGGATGCATAAATTTCTAGAGCTACAGTTGTCACCACCTTCTTTATATCTCAGCTTTCATCTAATTATATTCTATTTTTTTAACTTACTGTCCTACCAAAAATTACTGAAGAAAATGGCCCGCAGCATAACTTCTACTTTTTTCTTTTGTTCGGTTTGTTTTGGATTTTTTTTCTTTAGTTTAGTTGCTTAGGTGTGTTTGCCATTCAGGTAATTTTGTTGAACTTTGCTTTAGAATATGCAATAGGTGGAAAAAATGGACATATCCAAAATGTTCCTTTTTTAAATCTAACATAATGGTGCAAATCTCTGCTTGTATTTTGTTTTGGCAGTTTTGAAAATTGTACATACTTGTATTTCTGGGAGTATTTTTTAAAAAATCATTAAGAATTGTCAGTTTTCTTTCATCACTGCTGATGTTCTCCCTTGTCAAATTATGAACTTCAGTGCTTGAAGCTTTCTGAAGAAATATTATTGAGTGGGAAAGTGAAGTGGCATTTCAAACAAATGCTACAAGAAGTGGAAATGTTTATGGTGTTGCCGTGAAGCAGGTACTTCCCTGCCAGACTGTCTGATTGAGTAGGTGTTAAAATCTGTATGATCTGTTTGGGTGCTTGATTTCCTTCTAGTGAGTGAAGCATTCCTGGATTGTGAAATTTACAATCTAATTCTCTCACAAGTCTAGTTTTTGAATGTCTGTGTTGATTAAAGGTTTTACAGTAAAGCATTTGCCTGTTGAGTCCTGTTGAAAATGCTAGTATTTCTTTGCATTACATGTAGCAAAATATTTCTCAACAGAAAGTCAGTTTAAGAAGTGGTTCTTCAGTAGTTCCCTAAATTAACTTAGTTAACATTTTCAGTTTAATTATTATTTGGAAGTAGTTTGGGGAAAAGCAAGGGAAAGAAGTTTTTCTACTTCTTTTCATCATAAGAAAGAAGAACTGTAGTGCCTTTTTATTCTAGCAGTTCTCTTTTCTGCCTATATTGCTTGAGAGCCAACAGACAAAAAGACCCAGCTTCAACTGAAGTTCCATAATCAGCTTCTCACATGTATCTATTCCTAGGTCACATTGGATCAGTTGTTTTGGATATTGTCTATTTCTGAATTAGAGTTAAAAGCTGTAAAAGAAGAGCATGAACACTGAATGTAACCTATCATGTATATTTGTATCTTACTGATTGTTTTGACACTTTATAAGCACTTTTTTCTTTAGTTGTCTTTTGTAATTATGCTTTTTTTTAATGTTCTAGATACATAGTATACATATCATGTACTAAATACATAGTTCTCCTAAATTCTTGCAGTGTTACATTCTAACAAGAGTTTTTCTAGTCACTCCCCTTAGCTGGAGAAAGTGTTTTTTCAGACTGGAGTTTGGTATGTTAAAAGTGAGTTGTCTGTGCTAATTTTTCTTGTTGCAAGCCTGGCAGAACTGGATGGCACTTTCATACATTGGAGAACTGATCCCCCCAAATCTTGCACATTCAGTTATAACAGATTGCTTGCTCTTGAGTTGTATGCAGTGTATTAACTACTCTAGCTTTTTTTCTCATTTTGTTTGGATATCTTACTTGTCTCTTCCATGTCATTGGGCTTTGTGAGCCTTGCATACTGGTATATTTGAAGTTCAGGAATCAATTTAGTGTTTTCAATTTTCTGCCTCCGTAGGCAATGGGATCTGATGGGATTGGGGAGAGATCAAGTATTTCCCACATCAGAATGAGCATTGGAAGTGATGCTAAGAGATCACCTTCAATTCAGGTCATTCAGAAGTAGAGTATTGATCAGCCTGGTTTTGAGGATCTTAAACATGGAGATTTAACAACCTACTCATGAAATTTTTTCTACTGTTTGCTGTCCTTGTTGATGATTTTTTTTGGCTATTATTTAGCCTTTATCATCTTTGTGGATTGGAGTCGTTAGTATCCTTTATGAACATGGCAGAGATTGCTTCAAAAATGGGGGAGAAGGCAGAGTTTATTTAGGTAGTGTCCTTCTCCAACCAGGTATTTTCTTGATCTGAGTTGTCTCCAATCCTTTTAAACTTTCCTCAGGGGGCTTTGAAAGAAAAAAAAACCCCAACCCTTACTCTTCCTGCTCAAAAGACCTGCTCTAGTCAGTCCACACATTTCTTGATGAGATACCCAAAACCAGGCACGGTAATCCTACAGATAACTTTGAATGGAACAGAGGAATTCCGTAGCAGCTCTGCAGTTTGTACATACCATGTGTGCGTGTACATCGTGGGATGTTTGCACTTTTGAGCAGGAAATTGAATCAGGTTTATCTTCTGACTCACAAGAGCTTCTTTTACAGAACTGCTGGCTAGCTGATTTTTCTTCATCCCATAATAGTGCATTTAATTATTTCTTGCTAGGCATAGTAACTTTCACTTGTCCCTTTCAATTGCATTCTGTTTTTTCATAAGCCAGGATGTAATTTAACAGCTAAAGTCACCAAGAATAGTGTAAATTCTGTAGGATGAGGTTTTGGAGAAGCTTTCTTGAGGACATTTTTCAAGTGCTCTGAACAGGTATGTTTAGAGCTAACCCTTTCTCTACAGCCCAGTGGTGAAGGACTCTTTAAGTTGTTAAATGGATAGTTTCCTGTAGTATGGCTTTTTCTTAATTCCTTTAACTATTCAGGTGTTGTTCAACTATGTCCTCATGTTGCGATTTGCTGTCGACAATTCTGTCACTCTTCCAGACTCCTGCCAGAGTGCAGGATATATTCAGGATACTGAACATTTCACCAGATTGGCTTTGACCGCAGTGACCTAGTCTCTGACGTGTTCTCTAACTTGTGACAATGCTGCTTTCCTGGAACCAATAACTGTTTTGCCAGAAGGAAGGTTGGGATTTATTTGGATGGATTTATGATTCTCATGTTCTATTTGTATAACCTACCATGTTCTTGAGTCCAAGCAAATTACAGATTTTAAATACAATTCGGAATTAAATTAACTGTGTTTTGAATTTGTTACCTGTTATTTTCTGGAGGTATCATGATGCTGTTTTCCAGTTATTCTCCTTTGTGATATGTCACTGAGTATGTCAGTGTCAGCTTTCATATCTTCTTGGTAGTGCAACAAAAGCATTTATCACTTCTGTCAAGTGACGCAAGCAGAGAAGTCTTCAGGTAAACTGCTACTGAAGATGCTTGCTACCTGGCTAGAATTAGAAAGCATGAGATGAGTCACCATTTCGGGCCAGTAGTTCATACCATGAGCCAGTAGTAATCTCCCCCACCTTGTCCCCCCAACGGGGGGGGGGGGGGGGGGGGGGGAGGGGGGGCGAAAGGAAGTAAAGGCAGCACTGACTTTTGCACAGGTCTTCTTTCTTGGCACTTGACTATAGGAACTATGTTATCTTTGAAACAAACTTAAGCCTGCATCATGAGAAGGTCATCTTTGGATGCTCTAGGAGAACGCCCCTTGTTAGGATACAGAAGCAAAGCTACCTGCAGGGTTTTGGAAAGCATGCATAAACAATAATAATTTTATGGGCCAATACTGTATAACTGAAATTCATGATAAACTTCTTTACAGAAGCTTTTTAAAAACAAGTATGAGGAAGTGGGATATCTCAAGTTTAGCACAGAATTTTTCTTGTAAAAGTGCTGGAGTCTTTCAGGAAGTGATTGTGACTTTCTCTTCCTCTTGTAGTACAAATAAAATGGTAAGGATGTTTTTGCTCCTGCTAACTAGTGACAGAAACTCAGAAACTTAGTTTGAGAACCAAGGTTTGTTTTCTTTAAAACCAAACCCTACCCAACCATCTACAGAGTGAGAGAGACCTTGGCATAACTTTCCCTTAGAAAAACCCCACGACTTCCTGAAGTTCTTCAGCGTTTCTCCTGCTGTGAGCTGTAAAACTGGCAGACGGTGCAAGTCAGTGTGTTAAACTTCCATTGCGTGAGGGTGTACTTTATTTTCAGGACGGGAGATTATCTGGTTTGGGTTGTTGAGACCATTCTGTTCGTTGATCTTTGAGCGGTAAACAAATGGGAAACAAACTGAGGTTTGGCTTATTACCAAACGAAGCTGTAAAGGTCTGTGTTTTCTAATGTGTCCCTAATTCTCTTTGAGGAAAATTGCTCATTTGTGAGCTGTGTAATTTTAAGGAAACTCATTCTAAGTGTTATTTGCTAGGACTATTCTCCCCCCACCCCGTCTTGGGATCTGCTTGGGATGTACTGTTCTGCGTTGGGGGTTGTGGGTTGGGGCTGAGAGAGGGGTGGTACAGGCTTCTTACTGGATCTCAATGAGAAAGGCCCCACCAACAAATGGTTTAATGGCCTCATGAAATAGTTGTTTTAGTAAGACAGAATAAAAAGAGAAACACAGATAGTGAGAAAATCTCACGTCTCTTCAGATGCTGTGAGCCCCTCCTTTTGCGTAGCGTCACCCAGACCCTGGGTGGATTTTCCCACAGCACATTGCGCAGATCCTGTCCATGGAGGTGTTCTTCCTTTTTGGTCATTTGAGTGATTATTTTCCTCTTTATATTCTGTCTTGTTAAAACAGCTGTTTTATTAAGCTGTTTGTCGTCAGGCCTTTTTTATTGAGATCCAGGAAAAAACCTGTACCAGCTCTCTCTGTGCCTCTCATGCGTCTTCTCTCTGTGCTTCTCACACACTCGCTCTCTGCCTCACTGTGCCTCTCTGCTGCTCTCTGGTTTGCTTCCCTCACAGTGCAGAACATGTACCTGCTGATTATGCTTTTATCTTGGGTTTTTATTACGAATATTATCTCAAGTTTGTCTGCTTCAGTTTGCTTGGATAATTTGCATAACAGGGCTTGTCATAACGTTAGTCAGATGCTGAAGGAACAGTCTGTAATCAATTTTCAGATAACCTATGGAAGGCCTACCCTGGGATTTTCTTCTCTATTTAAATCCTACCGATTATGCCTTTTGTAACGTCTGAAATTGTTAACACTCCTTCCCCTGCGCCCAACCTTATGTAAAATTGAGCATTCTTTCTTGGCGACTTCTCTGTAAGTGACAGAACTCATCTGTGTATATCTGTAGTGGTGAGTAACGGGCAACTTCCTTGAATGATTTCAAGCTTCCATTAAAACATTGTGTCCATTGAAAATTTTGGACTTGCTCTTTTGACTGTTGACCTGATCAGTGTTGTAATTCCCTGTTGTAATTCCAGGTTTGATGAAATAACGCGAAGAGCCTCATAGTTAGGAGAGTTCAGTGGGGAAGTGATTTTTTTTAATTCTCCGTTATTGAACTTTAAAAGGAAATTTATGCAACCTGTACAAATGAGACAGTGTAGGCCTTGAGTTGACATGATGGAATATTTTCTGTTTAAAGCATGATTTGGATTATAGAAAGTGTCATAATGGTTATGATTTTGGGTTTCTATTGAGGTTTCCTGAGTTAATTACCTTTTAACCCTTCTTCCCCCTTAATTTTTTTTTTCCTTTGATGCCATTCACAACTGCAGTCAATATTTTTGTAGTTCTGTTCTGCGTTTACCCTGAAACAATTTGCAATAGTAAAGCAAAATGAGTATTCCTGTATAATCTTACTGATTTCAGGTCTTGCATAATTATTGTCATAATTCTGTAGCGCTTCAACTGCGAGCCTGTCTTGTGAGTTGAGTTTAGCTGTATGCCTGTCTAAACTTGACTCTTCTGTTGTTTGTGATGATTTTAGGTGGAGAACTTCATTTCCTTCAGATTGGAGGGACCTGCGATGACATAGATGAAGCTGATATACTCGTAGATGGATCCCTTTCCAAAAGTGTGGAACAGTCATCAGAAGGCACCAAGCCCTTATCAAACCCGTCTAGTCCAGGCATTACAGGTATATTGCACATGTTTGAATGTGTCATAAGTAAAAATGCTTTTGTAATTTTTGATGATTAAAAAGATGATTTTGAGTTATTTAATAGCATGCTGCTTTCTACTTTTTTGCTGCTCGAAGTTGAACTTATGTCGTTACTGTATGTCTGTCAGTGGTTATGTACAAGCATAACACTTCAGCAGTTCCTGATGTAAGAAAGACCACAGCCTTTTGTATAACTGATTGTTTTTCCAATCTCAACAGGTTATTTTAAGGCAGAATGGAAAACCAGGTAATTGTGCAGGCACTGAGCTTCCCTTGTAGTTTGAATAGGCTTGGACTCTTTATTTGGAATTAAAATCATATGTTCATTATGTAAAATTGACTTAAAAGTTTCATGCAGAAGCTGTACAGCTCTATTAATAAAACTGTACAAAGCATGTATTCAACAGGTATTGTTGCACACTGAAACTGATGCTGTCTATACTTCAAGCAGTGCAGTTGCTGTTGGTTATGATGTAAACTCTTGGATTTTTGTTTTTAGCAGTTTTTCTTGCTTGAGTTATGCTCAAATTCTGTTGTCATTTACCTACTAGTTTCCTTCCTGGACAGGCTGTCTGCCCTTGGACAGCAAGAAATAATTGTTTTTAATTGCCCCCATTATGTTTTTTACCCTGAACATCGTGTTTTAAGTCTTGTCTTTACTGCAGTTCTCATATACCAGTCACACCAGCAGTCTTGCTGTCTTATGTAGTATTGTGGCCCACTTAGGTAAAATAAGGAGTTGGGTGAGGGGGTTCTTCCTTTTGTAGTCAGGTAGAAGGGGAAGAATGTGAGGGGCTCCTCCTGCTTGTAAGGGAGAACAGCGAGCATGCAGGTTATGGGAGCTCCTGTGTGGGCCTTGATCTTTTCTCAGCCCTCATCAAAGATGCTTTAGTGTAGATAACTCGCTACTAAAACTTAACAGCAAATCTAATTTTGCTAGTTAAGCCTGAGGAAGATTTGATTCATGCAGAGGTTTTAGAACTATGTGTGTATATAGTCTTGCTTTGAGTTTTAAAGGGAAATGTTTATGAGAGAGCTGTAAAACTACTATGTTCTTCATTTTGTTTTAACCTGCAGTTATTGAAGACAGACACAAAGCACAATTATTTTAGTTGGGTTGGAGTTTGGAGGTTTTGGTCATGTCTGTTGGGACAGGAATAGCGATATACTGGGAATAGATGACCTAGAGTATGAAATATAAGAATAAACAATATAAAGCATGAAGATAAAGCAATGATACGATGGAAATAAACCATTCATATAGATAAGACTATTTCAGAGAAGTGATGTTAATTTTGTCTGTGTGTGGTGGGGTTATCTTTGCCTGCAGCTGCAGAGGACAAAAAAAGCTGGGAGAGGATTGAGTGGCAGTAGAAGGACCATTTTGGATTACGACATCTTTGTTGTCAACAGACTACTAGCTGTCTTTCTCCCCAAATCCCTGCTTGCTGCCAGACTTGTAGCACTTTGTGTTCTGTGTTTATATGATCCCTGATTTTATGCCACAAGAGGTGATCAAAAGAGGGAAGGAAAAGGTGCTTTTTGTCAGAAGATTATCTGTAAGCAGCAGTACAGCAGTTGCTATCTTCTCCTCAGCTTCAAGGAGTGAATTTCTCCTGCTCCTCCTCTTTTTCATCAAAGGAGTTGTTTCTGAACTTTGAAAACCGCTAGGTAATAAACTATTGTACATATGCGAGGGAGAGAAGTCTGTGGATTCCTTCTGCACCTTTCTTCTTTTGCTAGTGGCAAATAAAGCAGTAATTATCTTCCTTTTTTCAAGTTTGCTATTAGAACTTCAGCTTGTCATAACTCTATATTACAATATAGGAAAAGTAATGTAATTTTGCAAAAGAAGCCAAATATACCTGACAGCACTCAAAAGTTAAGTCCTTCACATTTAAATTTGAGGGGTTGGTACCACATTACATGTGGTTGCTCTGAATACTCTGAATTTGTCATTGTTTCTGCTGGGAGGCGCAGGGAGAATGAAGCAGAAAAAGTCCAGTCTACTCAAAGACAGAATTTTTGCACAGTTTGAGCTGTGATCTCACTTCTCATTGCAGTATCATCTAGCTAATGAGGTTCACATTTGGCAGTAAAAAAATGAAGGTGTTTCCTAATTACTGAAATTAAATTTCTAAAGTATTTTGATTTCTGATATCTTCAGCATTTTCCTGCCTCCTAGATTGAAAAGTAGAAATCATAGTTATTGCAGCAAGAGTGAATTTTTTGTCTGACTGGCTGTCTCATCTTGAGCTGCTTTGGTTTTTTGGGAAGAATTGCATGTGTCTTTCTACTCTCAGGCTGGAGGTTGTAGTCTTGTTATTATTCTGGTTTCAACCTGGCTTGCTTCTCAAGATAGTCTCTAGGTTCAAACTTAACAGAGGGGGATGGTATTTGTGCTGGTGTATTTTTACTTTTTTTCCCCCCAGGGGTGGTGACAATAGTAGTCAGGTAGCAAACTCTATTCTTTTGAAAACCATCATGTCTTCATAAGATTTTTCTCCAAAATGCATATTTAAGAGAAAATGCTCAAAATGTCAGAAAATCAACATTGTCCATATCTTATTTTCCCTCAAGTTTTCAATATTTAGGGTTTTTTTGTCTGAGGAAACCGGATTATTTTCAGAGTTCCTTTGTAATGTTTCTTCAGGTGTTTGTGCCCCTGGTATATTTTAATTTTCAGTACTTCTTCAATTAATATTCTTGTTTCCTCAGGACAAGATTTGAATATGAAGAAAAGAAGACAAAATACATGTCTAGGCCCAGTGTCTTTTAAGTGCATTACATAAAGCATGTTTATTTTTCCCTTGCACCTCTTTTAAGCTAAATTGGGAACCTTTCAAAACATTCTAGTAATCCACCGTAAAACAAGTCTATATTGATAAGCTGGTGCCAAAGTAATATTTTAAATGGTGATAAAAATATTACAATTGCATAGTAATAAAATATATCTGTTTTCGTGAAATAAAAATCTTTCTTTTTTTTTCTTATCTGAGTCAATAGAGGTATTAAAAAAAAAGTTCTAATCAGCTTTGTGTCATCAAAGTATAGCTGGCTAATTACTTTTTCCTGATGCTTCTGGTTGAATCTGAGACAGCATGCTCAGAGCTTTCAGTACTTAGAAAATGTATTCCACATGAGCTGTCTTCAAAGGATACTAACTTCAAGGCTAGGGTTGGTTGTTTGCTTGTGTTTGCTTGGTTGACTTCTTTTTTTTGTTTGTTTTGGGATTTTTGTTGTCAGTTGGGTTTTTTATTTTGGGTTTTTTTGTTTGTTTTTTTGTTTTAAGAAACTTCATATAATGTGTAGTTAATGCAGTTTGGATATGTTTCATACTGTTTATAGCATGTTCTGGAAAAACTATCTATATAGTAATTAATGTACATTTTGCAATTATTCAGGAGTTGATCTTTTGGTGGACCAGCCATTTTCCCTTGAAACACTGACATCTCTGGTGGAACTGACCCGTTTTGAGACCTTGACACCGCGGTTTTCAGCCACTGTTCCTCCCTGTTGGGTAGAAGTCCAGCAAGAGCAGCAGCAAAGGCGGCATCCTCAGCATCTGCACCAGCAGCACCATGGGGATGCGGCTCAGCATACTCGAACTTGGAAGCTACAGACAGACAGGTAGGTGGGGTAACAGTGCAAAAAGAATCGTGTGTGTAGTCCTTAACTAGTTTGAATTGTTCATACAATCACAAATTTCATGCCATTTAATTGATTTTAAGTCATACACAAGTTTAAGAACGTGTGCTTTCAAAGATAATAATCCCTATCTGGTAGTTTGCATTGCAGGTTTTGGTGAGATTGCCAGAGTTGTTTTAGTGTACTTTGAAACAAATTCAAAAGTCAAGTTTTGAATTCATGTATATTTTGTTTGCCAAATGTTGCCAGTTCATTATATAATTAGACAAGCACATTCACCAGAATTACAGCTATTCTTGATTATTTGATAAAGGTCTGATTCACCCTTCTTATGTGTACATACATTCTTAGTACATTTTTTAATTGGAAAACATAAGCTGCAGGTGCCAGTATGACTAATTAGTTGTCCTAAACTAAATCATATTGTAGTTTATTTTAATATGTGAAGATAAATTCTGGATTTATGTCTGTTCATTTCAAATGAGACATTTACGTAAGCCTGTATAGAACCCTACTTGTGCTAAAATTTAGGCAAAATTTTCATTGAAATGAACCGCACCAACGTGGTATGTGTAGTACTACTTAGTTTTTTACACGTGGTACAAGAACTTGGAATTCCACTGGGAACAGCAGTGTTGCAGTCTCCTTGAAGAGCTGCTTAACACCTACCTCAAGTAGCTTTGCACAGTTTTTCTGAAAAGTGCTTGGAGAAACAAAATACAGATATAAGATGTGTTGTGTGTTTTATTAAGGGACATGCATAATAAGGCACTGATCTTTTGGGTCAGGCTGTCACACATCTGTCCCACTGTTGTACAAGATTTGGATAGTAATGTAGAATCTAAATGCTTATACAGTGGAAACAACGAAATAGCCAAAGGATGCTAGGGGAGCTAGAGATCATATGTGGGGGTAAAAAAGCTTGTTGTATAAATAAGTGAAAGCTAACATGTGATAACGAAGCATTCCAGGTAGGTAAACAGGTCTAGAAGTTAATAGTTGCAGGCATTTGCAGGGCTGACACCTAATGTGAGCTGAACTTGCGTTAATTAAATGTTCATAAGCTATGGCTAAAAGCTTGCAGAGCATTATAGGCTTTAAAACATTTATTTATCTTGTGGTTTTGCTTTGTGTAAGTAAAATATTCTGTATGTAACAAGTGGAAAGCAGGCGGTTCCTTGCAAAATAAATTCTAATTAAAACTATTCATTGTATTTAACAACAGTTGAAAAGTAAAAAGCTACCAATACAAAGATATAAGGAAGCTGTTAATTGGAAAGTGATAGGTGGTAGGTTAGTTTATGAATATTGTTTATTAGAGCAAAAGAATTATGCCTGCAGCAAAGTAAAACAGGAACATAAAGAAGTGAAGTTAAAAGTTTTGATTTAGTACTGGAAATCTTTTGACAGTTGCTAAATGACTCATGATGATTAAATTACAGTCCTTTTGTTCATAGGGTAGAATATACCATCTTAAGATTGAAAGCAACATTAGCTCTTAATTAAAAGTTATCTGGGAAGAAACTTTCTGATTTTTCAATTATTTTGTTGATCCTTAGTATGAGGTTCCTTTTACCTTCTCCCTGAGTGTCTCATACTGATTCCTATGGAGATGTGGGATTACAGGGTTGGATGAGTAATGCAATTTGATATGGTAATTCTTTTGTTTCTTAAATAGATAGAAGGAGATAATCCTGTAAATGTATTTCAGGGAATTACATTATATTACACTCATGCTCTTTCAATCCTACTTTTGTTATATTAAAAAGGCTCTGTAACAAAGAAAACAGAAAAAGCAGGGTCTGGTTTACCTTAATATAAATATCAGTATTTCCCCTTCAGTGGTAATTTAACCGAAATGTTAAATTGGGTTAATCCTTTCAAAAAAAAGTACATGAATTCCTAATGTTCTTTGATAAAACAGGGACATCTGAGTTTCCTGGCTTTTTCTCAAATTTATATAGGAAATGTTTTATATATTCATCTTATGCAGACATAATTGAAAGTATGTGAAAGAAGGAAGAGCAAATGTTGATGAGGTGTTCTAGAAAAGGAATGGTGTGTTGGAAAATACTTCGTAGCTGTGAGAATGATGGTATATTTGCACTTAGAACACAGTTGTGATTGTGTATTCTTTAAAAAAGATGCTACAGGTTTAGAAGGGTTTCAGAGGTGAGAAAAGTTGCTAAAAGAACGCGCATAAGATTATCAGAGAAAAGAGATATTTGGGATGCATATGCTAAAATATTGGAAAAAATAAGGAAGTAAATTAATTTTTTTCCTTCTTTGGAACTTTACGCAGTAATAAGGAGGACGCACTTAAACAAACTTGTGAGAAATTAAAAAACTGTTTAAAGGGGAGTTTTTTATTCATCACAGAATTAGATTGTGAAGTTCATTGCAACAGATGTAAGAAGATCTCTTCACTGTTGGATTACTGTGAGACCTTCATGGAGGATCCTTATTCCATACGCGCCTATTGAGCGATACTCAAGATTTCCTTTGAGGCATCCGCTGAATTCTGTCAAAAACAGACTTCTGGAGTAGACAAATAACAGTTGTAATTTGGCACGGCAGTATTTGTCGTACAGAACATACAGACTACAAAAGAGTACTGGTTTATTATTAATTTTTGGTTCTGTACTAGATCTTAAATTAAACTGGATGAGCAGAGTATTACTTAGTCTTTCAGAAGGCTTGCTCCTTTGAATGTCTCATTCAGTCTATGCTTTGTATGACACCTATAGGAATACTCAGACATAAAAAACCACCCCTAAAGGTCTCCCTGTTTTGCACAGGGCTACATATTCTCCAAGCCAGAAGAAAGGCATGAGCGATTCTAAGTTTTTAGTGTTACGTTTGCTAACAGAGATTTTTTTTTCCTTGGAGTTACAGGATAAATTTTCCTTGTGTTTTATTTACCTGAGTTAGTTGTACATTTAGCTGGAAATTCTTCATTGCTGCTTCTTAAATCATAAGCGCAAGTCTGCTTCTGTCCATTTTTCCTATCAAAGTCGCTGGTTTTCGATGTTGCCTGTTCTGGAAAGCTGGTGTGCCATTTCGTTGTGTGTGCCTGAAATCTGTATAAGTGTATTATGCTTGCCTGAGGGAGATACTACTGTAAAAAATGCAAAGAACTAAATATATTTGTACCAATCCTGAATTTATTTTAAAATGCCTTTCTGAACAATACTTGATGTGTAGCATATTATTTGCTTTAAAATACCTTTTTGTAATTTAGATCTTAGAAAAACATCTAACCAGTATTTATATCAGCATTCTCAGTTTCTTAGTGTTTTCAGTTATACAATTAAATAATCATAGCCTTACATTTTACAAAAAAATTACTGATAAATTGAGAAGATCAGGAAGTGCAGTTATTTTAAAAACATATACAAATTGGCAATTGATGCATGATTAGTTTTATTTGAATTGGTCATTGGTTTTAACTGCTTTTTGCAAACCTTAGTGTGTCAAACTATGGAACTGATCATTGAGGGGTACTTATTAAGTTTACACTTGCAGTGTAAACTAGAGTTGACTTCAAAAGGAAAATACGACTCATTAAAAGAAAGCTGTACCTATTTTGCACAGTGCAGGCTTCTGAGTGTGCACCTGGTAAGAAGCACTTTTCATCCTGTATAAATTATCAAATGTATTAAAAAAAAATAAAATTGGAAACTAGTATTTTGAGTCTCCTGGATGTGGCTGTTGTACTACTGCAACGTGATGTTGTTTAACACTTACCAGTGGAGAAGGCCAACTTAAGAGATTTCAAGGTATTTACTATGGTGCTTTCATACACTTCACTGATTGGTAGATCCTTTTCTAGTGATTTTTTTTTTCTTCTAGAAATGAGTAACTGGTATTTATAATAATATGGAAGCAATACTGTAATGGAGGTAGTAGGGAATCTTTTCACTGCTAGTTTTATCTGAAAGTTGATTTGCCCTCTCTTACCAATTGGCTTTTAACGTGTTCTTCACAGAACGAATGTGGTTAACTGCAGCTTGAAAGACTTTTACTTCAGAAATTCATGTGGCTGTCAACTAATGCAAAATAAGTTGTTATTCTTGTTAAAGAAAGCGTGCACAGATGGAGAATGCTCTTGGTAATGCTGCCTGCTTCACCTGAATTTTCTCTTAATGCTGGATCATTGTCGTCTTTTTTCCTGACAGTAACAGCTGGGATGAGCATGTCTTTGAACTGGTTCTACCAAAAGCCTGTATGGTTGGACATGTGGACTTCAAATTTGTTTTGAATTCAAACATCACAAACATTCCCCAGATTCAAGTGACTTTACTGAAAAATAAAGCTCCAGGCTTAGGGAAAGTCAATGGTAAGAAAGAACTTAAGATACCTTTTAGAATGTTACTTATTTTCTCAAATTCATTGTTCTCTGTGATGTATATTAGAAGAATTGCTTGAAATTGTGTAAATATTTTGGGTTTACTTACTTCCATTTTATTCTATTTCTCAGCATCGTGGTTTGTTTTCGCTTATCATGTTTATCATGTTTGAATGTAAACTGAGGAAACAAACTGGGGAAACAGTTTCAGCATCCTGAATTTTATACGAATAAAAGTGCATAGCTCAGAAAGGTTGAACTGAATTATTATTCTGTACTGCTTGAATCCTGCAGTCATTAAAAAAATATGTTGTCAGTTGTAAATCATCCTAGAGATGGACTGATGAAACAAAGGATGCTCTTTTAAGTTCCTGATATATTTTAAAAAGATTATAATAAATTATTCCAAGTCACAGAAGAAAATCATTTGCCAGTGTCTCTTGGATGCACACGAGAAAATAGCAATGCTTTTTTTGATGACAGTAGATAAAACCTGGCTTCCTTGGGAATTCTCTCATCATCTGGCTCATTAACTGAGCTATGTGAAAGCTGCAGTAAGATTTCACCTTTTGTTCCTTGCAGCTTTGACAGAGTAGACCAAAGTTATGAATGCTCTTGCGTTGGGAAGACTCCTAGCTGGACTCTGCATCTTACTAGCTCTCAGGGAACCTGTCAGGGAGTAGCATAATTGAAAAGTCACTTCTTTGATGTGGAAGAGTTTGTGCCTCCATTGGGATTTTCCTGTGGTGAGCGCGTTCATTGCACGTCCTGCTGCCTTGTCTGCTAGAGATGGAAGGTGTTACCTGCAGCACTTCATTTTACTTAAGGCATTAATTAGTTATCTTTATCTGGCCATCTCTTTTTGAAAAACTTCTAGGAACTTGGTATTTCAGAGAAATCTTGCTGTCAAATATTATTAAATTGGCTGCTGGATATAAAATGCATTGGGGACAACAGCACATACAATTTTAAAAGCTCTTTTTTTCTTTTCTATTTTTTTTTTTCTGCTAAGTAAGAGGACCCCAGTTAAACAAGGGAAAGAGAGGTGTAAGTTTCATAAAGGAATACGGGCATACCAAAGATCATTGACATGCTTTCATATAGCTTCTCACTCTGTAGCATCTCCCAGTGTTTAACAAGAAAAAAAAGTGGGCTGGAGGTACTTCTATAAAGAAATTCTATAAACTGGTGGTCATCCAGGGAGAAAAGTATGTTCTTTTAGGATACAATATGGTCTAACAGTTTTGGCAGAAGTGCTAGCTGTGACTGTAGGACAGCAGTCAACAGATGTTCTTGCAGGTTCTTCCTTTGTTTAATTCTTGAAGCAAAGCCTTAATTTTAACACATAGCAGAATTTTGTTCCATCAAATAAAAAAATAGGACAGATAGTCCATGTTGCTCTTCTGAATGGAACTTGCTTTGTTATTGACATGAATTTTAGAATTTGGTCCATTTGCAGATCTGGATGTCAGAATTAATCTGAAAATATTCACCTGTGAAACAAACCAGTAGAAGAAATGCTGAACTCTTTTCCTTAATGTTTTAGTTTTAAGTATCGCTGAGCAAACAGTTCCATGAGTTGGTAATTCTTTGACGGTATTTGATTTTGCTGTGAATAAATGGCCAGAGCTTTTTGTGGATGCTTTACAGTGCAGCATACTGAACATAAGACATGACAGAGCTCTTCCAGAAAGTGGCATTTCACTTCCTTTTATGCAGTGTAGTGGAATTGGCTTTTTTCTGTTCTGGATAGGGTGGAGAAAGCTTGGAGTGGAGTGCCAGGGTGTACACAGGCAGTCTGGAAAGGGCTGGGGAATGAGAGACCACCTGCGAGGCAACCTTGGCAAGATCTTTGTTTCTTCTTAATTCAGTAAGGCTGGGGAGCCTCAACTAACCAGCATCCTTTCAAGTGTTATTGCATTGCAGTTACTTCCTACCCTTTTTCAATTTCTTGGGTTTTGGGAGATGACATTAATGAAATTTCTCTTTTTTTTTTCCCCTACACACTACTACTGAGTGAAGTAATAGAAAGCTAATGATTTCGGTATAAAGGAAGGCAAATCTGGATAATTTATATCTGTGCTGGGTATTAACCAAAATGTCCTAATCCCAGGGAAAAGTAATAATGAGGATTGTTTGGTGGCTCTCAAAAAGGCATAAAATCTTCAGACTGAAATTCAGTTAACTTCCCCCACCCTTCCCTTCTCTGCCTCCATCGGGTGGGAAAGGAACGGAAGTTTTAAGATAATGATACTTAAGGAAGGTCTGTAGGGGAGGGTTTATTCAGTTGGGTTTTTGTATGACAGGAACCCTGGAACCAGTTAAATGCGTAGTATGTAATAACAGGAAGGCCAGAGGCATAATTCTTCCAGTTTTGAACTAATGTTTTTGATCTGGCAGTTAATTCACTGTATATGCTTCTTGTTCATTTGCTTGCATGTCCTCTTCATCTATGATTCATGAGAACCATTTAATTAAAAAAAGAGCTGTACTTAAGTGTTATCAGAATAATGTCTGATGTTCAGCAGGAGCAATCCAGTTATTTTCAGCTTAAATTGTCGAACTTTCAATACTGGAATCTAATTACTTAGGAGTAATCTGCAGTTGATTATTAGGAAAAAGTAATTTGAACAGCGTAGAAGTAAAGCTGTCTGTTTACAGGCCATTCAAAGAAATGGGTTTTAGCTGTTTGCTGCAAGCTCAGTTGCAGTCCTAATATGAAAAACATGCCTATATTGGCAATAGTGTTTTTGGCAGAAAGCTGATAAATTTGCTATGAACACTACTGCTTATGTTTTCTGTGAGCCTTAAGCAATGTTTATGAAATCGTGCTAATATTTTTATTTCCAGAAGCAGCAGTAGATAGACAGATCACATTTCCTTTATCTCCAGCTCATAATATTGAAGTGGAGAGAAATGGAAAACCAGGACTGGTTGAATTCAGTGAAGACATGCATTATATGGATGTAGAGGAACCACAATGTAAGTGATCTTGTTATATCTTGTTTAAAATATGAGGTTGCTTTTTTTCTTTTTTTAATAATATGCTGGAATTTCTCTGCAAAAATTTCTCAGCCATTTAAAATAGACTGACTTCTCAGCCCTGTTCGATGTTGCCTCTCTCATTGATCTGTTTACTGTATGAGTTGAAAGTTTAATGCAAATACACCAAGGGGAAAAAAAAGTTTTGGAGACTTTTAGTGCTTAAAAGCAGATTAGTATTTATTTGAGTTTAGAAATAAAGTAGACTGATGTGACACCTTTCTAACTTAAATGCTGACACTGTTCTAGCAGTATTTTACTTGGCTTCCTTAGCTAGTTTTAACAGAATTTTTCTTTGCATACCTGGCTTTGTAGAGACTGCAGATGTAAACCAAGAAAAATAGCCAGTAAAGACTTCATAACTAGTCATGTTAATTTCCAGATAATATAGTCTTGCTGTGCCTGTTTTTATAACCTTTTTTGTTAACTAATACTCTTCCACAAAATCTGTTAGAGAGAATCTGAAAGGCAATTGGATTGGATCCGAGTGAGGAGAGCTACAGACTTAAGAATTGACAGGGGGAGTGAGTCAGTTCCAGAACTATGATTATTCTTCTTGGTTCTTTCAGCAGCCTTACGTTACACCTTCTGTCCTTTCATGTGATCAGGCTTATCTAGAGCATAACTGCAAAGGTTCCTTCCAACCCAAACCACTTATGATTCTACTACTCCAAGAAAGGTGTTGCAAAGTAGGAAGGTGGATCAAAGGAGTTATAAAAGAAAGTAAGGAGTTTTTTTCATGCTGAGAAAGAAGCAGAAGATGAGTGAACGATAATTTCAATAATTTTAATATACTACAGGAGAAACAAATTAGGGGTTTTGTTTTGTTTTGTTGTTGTTGTTGGGTTTTTTGAACAGTTCTGTCATGCTTCAGAAAAGACCCAGTGAGAGCTGTGAATCAAAAGGTATTGATCCATCATTTTCAGTTGTGCATTTTCTGTCTCTGAGCCAGTCATCATACATATTATCCATATAATACAACCAAAAATGCTTTGAAAACTCTTGGTTATCTTTATTAATTTCACTGGAAAATGGTTAAAAATGAACCTCAAGTTAGTTTTTTAATGTAGATGTATTTAGTGATCAGAGTTTGACGTGATGTATTTTTAACCCATGCAAATGATCAGATTTTGTGACTTATGTATGAGTAATTCAGGTCTGTATTACTTATGTTTTTTTAAGGTCTTAGATTGTGTCCATTCCTGGAGGAGCACAAGGAAGATATACTTTGCGGTCCAGTATGGCTGGCTACTGGACTTGATCTATCAGGACACGCTGGAATGTTGACACTAACAAGTCCAAAGCTTGTTAAAGGTGAACCAGTTTATTATGCTATTCACGTGAAGTATACGTGGCTAAAGTGCATCTCATACTTCAGTAGTCAGACTTTGGTTTCTATTTGTTTTCTATTTGGTTTCTATTTGTTTTCACACTGACAAATTTTGCTGGATAACACAATAGTGAGCTACCTTTTCAGACTGATGCTAAAGTACTGTAATTAATGTAGTTGAGCTCTGCCTTTAAATGATACCTGTGAAGCTGATGTGTTTACAACATGCCCTAGTAAAATATGCAACTTCTTTCTCCCCTCCCCCCCTTTTTTTTTTCCACACTTCTAGGCATGGCTGGTGGCAAGTACCGCTCATTTTTAATTCATGTTAAAGCAGTTAATGACAGAGGAACGGAAGAAATCTGCAATGGTGGCATTAGACCAGTTGTTAGAATACCATCTCTAAAACCTCAGACTAACAAGGGCCATTCCCTTGCTTCATTGTTGGCAAAAGTTGCAGCAGGCAAGGTAATGAATAGCCAAGAAAGACATCTGTGTTAAAGTTGTAGAATTGGTATGATTTATGTAATCTGAAAACAAAACAACTGTTAGGAGAGTTAGGATCCATTAAAAAATAGTTTTTTGAGAGTTGACACTAAGGCCTTCAAGAATCACGGTTCAACGTCTCCAAGTTGTTTCTTCTGTGCAAATTTGGTTGAAAAGGTCTGTTCTGCCACTTTCCCATTCTGAGCACTTGTTTTTGAAACGCCTGTTTCCACTAGTGTTTTCAGTAGCTGATATAGCTCATCGCCTTATTTTTGTGTGCGTGTGTATTTTACTTTTGATTGTTGTAGTTGTAACATTGGGTGATACGATGTACATCTTGTGGACATTATTAGAATGGTTAGAACATAATAAATCACAAAACATTGTTAAATTTGATGTTCTGTATTAAAACAATTAGCGAATAAAAGTAGCCTCTTATAGTACAATGCTCAAACTTAGTGAGAGATTTTACTGAACTGTATGCATTTCACTGAACAAGGTATACAAATGAAGCAGTCAGAATCAACATGATTTATGAATTATTCTTTCCCTCCGCCAAAATCAGGAAAAGCCATCTAGCAAAATTGAAGCCACTAATTCTTCAAGAAAATCAGATAATCTGAGAGGCTGTGACTTACTTCAAGAAGTGTCTGTAACAATTCGAAGATTTAAAAAAACTTCCATTTCAAAGGAAAGGTGAGTAGGAATTTTTATATTCTAAAAATTATTAGCTTTAGTTACCTTCTCTTACTCAAAATAGTTCAGGTCAAACCACCGTTTCAAGTTGTCGTTTCATAAGCATATTTTATGTGGAAAATCCTGTAAATTGTGATTCTGAGGGCACTGTGCTGTGGATGTTGTGGTAGAATAAATACCATGCATTAAATTGTATGTTGAGTGACTTTTTTTGCCTGACTTGAAAAGTCAAATGTAAGTAAGTTTTCCTGGTGAATTAGATAAATTATTGGTACAGGGTTTTTTTACAGGAAGCATCTTCCCTTTCTGTTTCCACATGTTGTCTTGTTTCTTACAGCATAGAGTATATTATTTGTCAAAAAGTTTAGTATCAAAATTAGCCAGCAAATTGTTACTCAAAAAGCTGGTTAAAGTATCTATGCATTGGTACTGCATATGACCTAAATATGAATAATATAGTAGCACTGGCTGTAATGGGCTTGAAGAGGTCAAAGAGGCTGCAAACAGGTATGTGCCAGAGTGTTGCAGATGACAAGTTTGTTTAGGTTTAGAAGTTACTACACTAGTTAATAGGAAAAAAGAAAAAAGTTCCCTGAAGGGTACTAAATACATAGTAACCTAGGAAGCTCTGTGAGCAGAAAATAGCAAGACTGGGAATGTGTGCATGGAAAGTAAAATACATGCTTGTGTACTAGTTTTACTCTCATCTGGTCATCTTTTTTTCACTGCTTCTAAGGCAGGGTACAAAGCTGGAAGGACACTTTAGTGGGAGAACGGCCATATTGGATAATTCTATTTTTTTATTTCCTTCCCCTCCTCCCTAGAGTTCAACGGTGTGCCATGTTACAGTTTTCAGAGTTCCATGAGAAGCTGCTAACCACTCTTTGCAAGAAGACAGATGATGGTCTGACTACAGAACATGCTCAGAGCCTTGTATTAGACACACTTTGTTGGCTGGCTGGAGTATATTCAAATGGACCTGGCAGGTAAGAGGGAAACTGTGTTTAAATTAGCATGGCTATTTCTCGTTTCAACTCTGTTTAAAAAAATAAAGTTTTATATGCAACTTGTTTTTACAGCTCAAAGGAAGGAAACGACAGCTTGCTTTCTAAAACACGTAAATGTGTTTCTGACATAATAC
>VZTS01027860.1:4173-17794 GCA_013400795.1 Pluvianellus socialis | reverse complement strand
ATTTATATTTTATATATACTTGTGCTTTTTGCATGCAGTCTGAATTGTATGTATATGTTATTGAATTTATAAAGCAACAAGAGCTGGAAGATCTGTTGAGGAAAAATGTCAGGAGATGACTGCCAACAACATCAGTCTTTCAACTTCGTCTTCTGGAGGAGATTTCATGTTTCTTTCTTACTTCATTAACTGTTAAAGTGTCTATGTGTTTTTTTTCTAGCAATGGCAGGTGTGACCCAAGTCAGCAGGGGTTTGGATCAGTTCTTCTAAAAGCTTTACTTGACAATATGCCTCTTTTGCCTGCTGCTGCAACAGGTGGTATGTATACAATGTTTGTTGTCATAAAAATACACTGTACATTTGTTGTTTGGCATGTTTCGTTGGACACTTGTGAAACAAGAAATAGGGAATTGTTCAGTTGGTACAAACTGCTTCTTGGAGTGGTCTGGTCAGGTGGCATCCATGTATGAAGTAGATGCATTTGTAGATGATGGAATTTTAATCAAATGAGCTTGCTTAAAACAGAGTGCTAAGGTACTGTGATTTCTTGGAGAGCTTAATTAAGTTTTGCAATCATTTTCAAAGGCATTCAGCAACCACAGATTCTGTTGTCGTAAGTGAGAGTCGGGATTGTCTGTTATTTCTGAAAATTAGGAGATTTATTTCAGGGAGCCTGGCTATCCAAGTGATGTCCAGCTGTCAACACACTTCTGTTTCTTCTGCACCAAAAGGAAACTTTTAACTAAATTAAATTCCTTCCTCATCTGCGTTACAAAGTAATGGTATCTTAGCACCTTGTTGAAGCCTTTTGAGTGACAGATAGAACGGGAAGGTGACTTTATCACTTGTATTTGAGGTGACAAGACCTGGTTTGTGTTTTTCACAGTATGACATTGTTGAATTTTATCTAGCTTGCCATCATCAAGGGGACTTGCAGGAAAATTAGTTTGCAGTCTAAAGTGCCTGTGCTACCACCCAGGCAGAAACACGTAACGTGCTGATGTTGAGGGTGTGGAATGTGCAGAGGGAGGAGGAGGAGGAAGCTGAGGTTTGTGTTTCTGTACAGAACGACTGCGCTGTGCCCCCAGAACTGATCAGCAAGGTAGCGCTGCCTCCAGCAAATAGAGAGTAAGGAGACAGCAGCCAAACCCAGAGGGTAAGAGGAGAGGAAGAGTTGAATCTAGAGTAAGGCTTGGCTTTGAAGGGATTAGAACGCCAAGCCTAGTGCCTTGGTCTGTCAAGAGCATTTTGATTGTTGTACTTAGATGAAGCAGTGGGCAGAAGCAATGTAAGAAGTATGTGGGAAGCTGTCTCTTGGGAATATTTTTTCTTCAATTACGAATTAGTTAAGAGAATTTGAAGTACTTGTGGAAACTAATGATTACAGAATGATTCTAGAGTGAAGTCTCTCAAAAAAAGGGAAGGGGGAGAATGCTTCCTAGACTGTATTCCGTAACCATTAGATACTTCATTTATCACTTCCATTGCTTATGCTTCAGAGTAAGGTGTCTGAGTGGAAAATCACATCGTGTTTCACCTGAAATTTGTTTTTGGTTTTGTTTTTTTAATGCAGGTTCTGTATATTGGTATTTTGTATTGCTGAATTATGTAAAGGATGAAGATTTGGCAGGATGTAGTACAGCTTGTGCGTCACTGCTAACTGCTGTGTCCCGACAGTTGCAGGATCGCCTAACACCTATGGAAGCACTACTTCAAACAAGGTACTAAGAGACGTGATTGTTGTAAACTTAATAAAAACAAACATACAAACTGTCTAATGCCATCCCCTGGTCTGAAAAAGGTTGCCTGTTTAAAAAAACATGGCTTTTTGCTGTGTGTGTTTGAGCAAGGATTAGTTTGATACAGCTCTAACAAATAGTTTTCACTTGTCCAAAGTTAAAGGTGAATTTAATTGCTGTCTTGGAATTTACAGTGCATTTCAAATCAGCAAATGTGTATGTAATATTTGAAGTCTGTACAATCCTGAAGTTAATATTGATGACTTTTAGTGTAAAGATTAACAAAGCATGTCCTATTTTGGGTATGGGTAATGAAGCTTACTGAACAATTTCAGTTCTGTGTAGTGCTACACAAAGTTGTAGTCTTTCTGTGAGCTGACCATACCTTTGATATATTGCTGCTAAAGGTGAGATTGTAAGTGTAGAGACCTGGAGTAATTTACTGGGAATGCAAAGTCTCACTATAAATTATATATTAATGTAATTTCAAACCATGATGTTCCATCTTTTACATATTGAACTGACTGGCCATTTAACTTTGGATTTGTGTGATACCTGAAGGAAATCTCTGGTGGTTCAGTTTTGTGGCAGTTTGCAAAGCCATAGTATGATGATTGGAACATGCTGCTGTTAGACGTCTCTTTCAGTTGTGATTTCTGGGCAAGAGTTTTCCTCCAAGTCAAGTAAAATCAAGGTAGAAGATGTGTGGTAGGGGTTAATTCATGATCTTCAGATCAAATTGAAAATTTAAAAAGCTCAGTTTGGAGGGGACACACACATTTGTTCACTTTTGTGTTGCTTTTTGTTTGTTTGTTTTTTAAAGGACTATGATCCCAAAATACTTGATGAACACCTGAGAACAAGTTTTTATACTTGGATCCTTTTTATATTTCCTACTAGATTCGTCTTCTCAGTTGTTATTTTATTTCACCATCTCTAATCCTTGCAGTTTATTAGAAGACTTATCCCAGCAATAGACATGGTGACTGGATAATGGAGAATTTTGAAAAATACACAAAGTGAACTGGAAAAAGTTCATGTATGTTGTTTAGAAGTACCTCCTTTAAACAGTGTATCTGAAATAGAAAGCTTTTTCCTTTCCAGTTTCACATTTTTGAGTTCAGCACATGTGACATTTCAGATCACTCAGTGGTGAACACAGCTCCTCCGCATCTCAAGGGAAGCTTTATGAAGTGAACCCCTGTTCTTGGTATCCTTCAAGCTTAGGTTTTCTGAACATTTCTAGATGATGTTTTACTTATTTTCTTTTTGGAACTAAATTTGCTTTCTCTTTTAACTCAGTATCCCAACAGTTAGGATAAGAATAGCAGCAGACACATGTCTAATCCCGTATTTCATTACTATAGCTCACTCTCTAGCAAGGACTGACTATTTCTTGACCTAGTTTACTAATTCAGACAAAATTTACTGGTCTTTCCTTTATATATCTAGAGATTGAGCGAATACTGTAATTTCTCTCTTTTTTTTTTTTTTGGTAAAGGTAAGTGTTAATATATCAGTATTTTTTTAAAAGAGAAATTTATAGGCAGTCATTGCTTTACCTTTTTTCCCTTCTCCCTGAGCTGTATTTTACCAAATTTCCGTGCATTTGTGTTGCAGTTTCTAGTATTGTTTTCTTCTGCTTTGTCATTGTTCCCAGGGCTAACTTTTGGTAATCAAATAAAAGCAGATTAAAGGAGCTGCACATTCATGTTGTCTTAAGGCAGAGTAGTACTCTGTTACTCTGCCTTACTTACCAGTTACTTACCAGTAACTTCACACACCCAGAGACTTACCAGTGCTCTGGGTGTGTTACATGACTTGCAATTCAGAGAGCAACAAAAAAGGGATTTCAGATAGTATTTTAGGCTGTCCTGCAAGAAAGGTTTGTCTCTAGCAAATCTCACAACTTTTTTCTGCCTGTTCTTGAAAACACCTGATTAAAGTGGTGGTGGAATTTAATTATTCTAAATATTGTAAGCTATTACATGGCTTAATTATTCTTATCATTAACACTTCAACTGTCTCCTGCGCACGTCTAATCTGAAATCTCTTCTGCTGCAACTAAAGTCTTTTAATGTTTGTGTCCCATCCATCTTGGTGATACAGAGCAGATTATTAAATGCCTAACAAATTTTGGATGTCTAGAGGATGTTTGTATCTTGATTGTACTCTCCAAATTTGTGGTCATTCTTAAAACATTTCCTTGAGCTGTTTTCTTTGGTCCTCATCTTCCTTGAATTGTGGTACGCAAAATTGTAAACATTATTCCAGTTGAGATCTCCTATGAGTGAAGCAGAAGAGGTATTTCATATAGTTTATAGTCATTACTGCATAGATTAATAGGGTGATGGGGGTTTTATGTGACATTGTTGATTCATTATTGTTTTTTGTTTTGTAACTTGTATATCCTTTTCTGAAAAATATTGCTAATGAAGCTTAAAACTGTGAACCTGATCATTCATACTGAAGGATGCACTATGCTTATTGAAATCCATCTGGGTTAGGCAGAATATATTTAACTCTCTGCAATACATTCAAATTCAGATCCTATTCTACAATGCTCTTGTAAGCCCTTTTTATGTTTTATCACCTGCTTGCTTAATAAATCAAACTCTTCACTTAAACCATGCAAGTAATCAGTGTTAATGTTGAGCAGACCTAATTTATTGAGTTTGTAAATCTGAGGTCTAAACAGACTGTGAAGTTTACCCTGTTGAATTTTGTCTGAGCATTTTTGTGTGTTTCAGTAACCACTTTTACAGTAGCATGTTGTCGTCCTTTGCTTATGAAAAAAGGTCATGCAGCAAACACATCAGTCTTGCTATATGTGCACTGTGTCTGTGTAGTACATACTTGTAGAGAGCAACCTAGATGAATCTAGTATGTGTTGTTCTTACTATAATGTTCTCATCTTAAATTTGCTGCCTTGTAGGTGCTTGGAAGTAACTTGGTTGGGGAATGTATGCTAAATGGGTTGACCTGTAATTCTCAGATTTTCTTTCCTCTCTTTTCTAAGATGAGTAGGAATTATTGCCCTTTTGTGTAACATCATTTTCTGACTGGTTACATTCTTAGTATTGTGTGGCAAAAAGTATTGAGCCCAGCCAACATGGAAGCATTTTAACATACAGAGAAGTCTAGAACTTACTCTTGTTACTGGTCTTGTAGTATTCATGTCGACATTTATCCTTTTGTGACTACTTGATCAAAATAGACATCTAAACACTCCAGCCTTCTCAGCATTACCTGTTGGGGGCTTTCCTCACCTGCCAAAGAACAGAGAAGCTGCTGTAGAGGTAGAGGGAAAAGGGAGTGAAGATCTGCCTATTGCTGCTGGTGTGTTCATGAAAATATTTCATATTTGTTCTGGCTCTTGCCAGTCAAAGCACGAAGTGTTGTATGTTTCTGACTTTTGCACCTACACAGATGCATTCTTTCTTTCTACTCCTGCTTAGTAATTTGGCCTGATTTACATTTTTCCCTCTCCTGTCAGTTGCTTGTAATGGGGACTGGTACACAAAAAAACCCCAACACTGACTTTGTTATTACTTTAGTTTTTCCTTTTTCTTGGCTTATAAAACCCTAATTGATTTGGGACCACCTTGTTACCTGAGTGAGTGTATTTTTCCCCCTGCAGTACTGCCAGAGTAGGAGTAATGAGATTTTCTTATGCTGAGATATTTAAAATACTCCCCAAGTGTTGATTGGTATCCCTAGCAGCATTTCCTTTTTTTCTTCTTAATTCAGCTGGAAGAACAAGCTGAGGTGGAATTTCTTTTGCTGTTTTGAAAAACAGTACTGTGTTTTTATTGACTTCAGATAAATATTTGATTTACCATGTGCAGGCATGCATATTGCTGTGGCTAATTGTCTAAGGCTTGTTGTTCTAGTTTCCATGTCTGAGTGTGATTATATGTCATGTTTCCAGGACAGTGTTACATCTTCAAAACTATTTAGTAACATAGAGAACATAGAGTTACGTATTCAGCATCATAAGCTGTTTGAAAAGGTCACCCTAGAAATTACTTCAATGAAATATAAGTAAACGATAATTTCTAAGATATGTCAACTGAAAGAAAAGAATAGTTTGGAATAGAATAAATCCTGATGATGAAATACTTGGCCTTTTTCTGTAAATAATTTTATATAAATTCTTATTGTTTGAATAGTGCTTTTTATCTTGTTCTGTTTGCAGATACGGATTATATAGTTCGCCTTTTGATCCAGTTCTGTTTGATTTGGAAATAAGTGGCTCCTCTTGTAAAAATGTATACAACAGCAGCATTGGAGTACAGTCAGATGAAATTGACTTGTCTGATGTTCTATCAGGTACACGTGTTTAACAGTAACCTATTGTGGAAGAATTGGTAATTCTCTCTACTACACTGTTTTTCCTCTAGTGAAGATGTGGTTTTATGCTTTCCACCTGTTTTATAGCTGTACATAATGAAGTTCAAGATACTCGCTTGCTTCATGAGATCTCTTACATTTCCTGTAGCCCTTAGGGCAAGAAAAAAAAGCCTCTTCCTGGAATCTCTTCTGTTCTTATCCTGTAGAAGATCTAAGAAAAGGCTAGAGATTAAACAGAAAGGCTGCTGTCATTCCCTGGGTCAGAGTCATCTAGGAAGCATCTGTCACTTCTATTCAGCAGTTTCCTTTGAGATATGTTATTATTCATTTAGACTAGCAACTGTCTCATAGGCAGAGAAACCTAAATGGATTTTTCGGAAGTTGGGAAGCTGCCATATAACACACTTCTACTTAAATATTACAGTTTTAATGATACTTTTTCTGTTTCGGAGACATTAAAATACCTTAAAAGCATATTTGTATCTATCCTCTCAGGTTAGTTCATAAGTGAATCGTTAGGCTGTAGAATGTCCTAAGAATGAGACAATTTTTACCTGTCAGGAAATTCTTTTCATAGCAGGCATATTCATCAGTCATAGTGACTCTTCCTTTTCTTGTATGCTTTTGTCCATCTCCTTCCCATCCCTTCCTTTATACAACACCGTGAATTTGTTAGTATATCAAATAATAGTCTAGTTCTTATGCTAACTTGGTGTACGATCGTAGTTAATATGTTTTTTTTCCTCTTCCTTTCTAGTAACATCAATCTATTTTTGCAAGCTGATTTTCTCACAGTGTAGAAAGAATAGAGCATCCGTATGTAACTAATTTCTGGAATTCAGAAGGCTACACTATGCTCCTGCTGTCACATGTGAAAATTTGACTTATTAAGATACTCTGTTCAGATATGGCAGCATTATCCATTTAAAAAAATAGGTCCATTTATATTATAGATGACAATAGTGTTCAGATGTTTGCTCCACAGTATGAAGTAATAAAATGTGGATTATATTTAGCTGTCCCTTTCAACTCTTTATGACTTGAAATGTCTCTTCCAAGAAGACATTCGCTGATATTTATTCCTCTTTCAGGAAATGGGAAAATAAGTAGCTGTGCAGCTGCTGAAGGTAGTTTTACTTCCCTTACTGGACTTCTGGAAGTTGAACCTCTGCACTTTACCTGTGTTTCAACAAGTGATGGAACTAGAATAGAAAGGGACGATGCAAGTACGTTTACTGGTATATACAATTTTTCATTTTTTCTACTTAGCATAGTTCCTCAATATGGTATTTTTAATTGCATATAATGAGCACTGTTTGACAAACAGATTCCCTCTAGTTTTACAAGTGTTGAAATGTTTTTTTAATTAATTACTATGTGAAGTTAACCTTATTAGAGCCTGACAGACAAAGTGGATTCCAAATGTATTCATTTGAATCAATTTGTTTCTATCAGAGAGTATAACATACAAGCTTGCGGCTTTACCTTGCAGCCTTACGCGGTGAAAGAATTCTGGGGAATTAGGTGACTTTTCTGTAATGAAAATATTGCATGTGTGATGAGTGTGCTGTATAAATAAACTGTACACTTTGTAATTCAAGATGATGTTACTTTGTAGAAAGATCTGGATAAAAGGAGGTATTGCTCTTAAAAAATAGAAAGGAAAGAAATTAAAGGTGTGTTTTATCATTTCTTTTCTACATACATGTTTTTGGTTTGTTTGTTTGTTTGTTTCATGCCAGTGAGTACCTTTGGGGTTACCCCAGCAGTTGGTGGCCTCTCTTCTGGGACGGTTGGGGAAGCCTCGACAGCACTGAGTTCAGCAGCCCAGGTAGCTTTGCAGTCTCTCTCTCATGCAATGGCCTCAGCCGAGCAACAGCTCCAGGTGCTGCAAGAGAAACAGCAGCAGCTTTTGAAGCTTCAGCAACAGGTTGGAGGCTATTCGGCTATTTTTTTAATGCTGTCTCTAAACTTCAAAAGCTGAGAAAGTAGTTGCAGAGCTAGTTGCCTTTTTTTTTTCTTTTTTTTTTTTCTCTCTCCATAGTGTGTTTGAGGAAGGAACAGCTTTGCACTGAGGATCGTTCTTATTAAGCAAAATGCTGAGAGCGTCTCCTGTGCTGCTTTGGTTTTTCAGACTTGTTTTTTGTGTATTTTGAGGGTGGGTTTGGGATTTTGTAATCAAAACTGAGTCTTAATGCATAAATACATCGGTCTGAAATTGAAAAAGCCCACTGAAATGAAAAGTGCAATTGCCAACACAGCGAAGCACCAGTCATAAAGCCATTGTCAGTATGAAGCTTGGCTGTGTTGACTCTATTTTGCTGTTCAGTTGTAGGTTTTTTGTTATTTTTTGATTACTCTAATTACTTAATTACTCATGTTCCTCAGCAAGTGAGGTCAAACTGAATAGTTTCATTTTTCAGCTTAGAGTTGGACATCTGATGTGCCAATGTTGAAGATAGCTTGGATTTATTAAATACAGTTTTATAACGAAAGTTGAACTTGTAGTTCAGTACTACTGCTGTGTTCACAAGCAATATTATCTGCTGCATACACTGCTTTGATTTTCCCCACAGAAAGCTAAGCTGGAAGCAAAACTGCATCAGACGACAGCAGCAGCAGCAGCAGCAGCATCAGCAGTTGGTCCTGTTCACAACTCTGTGCCTTCTAATCCAGTAGCAGCCCCCGGGTTCTTCATCCATCCTTCAGATGTCATTCCACCCACACCAAAAACAACTCCTCTATTCATGACTCCACCTTTGACTCCACCTAATGAGGCAGTTTCTGCTGTTATTAATGCAGAGCTTGCTCAGCTTTTCCCTGGTTCAGTCATTGATCCCCCAACAGTTAACCTTGCAGCACATAACAAAAATACAAGCAAATCTAGAACGGTAATTGTTTTCCTTTGTTTTTCTTACAGAAACAAGATGCTGTAAGCCTTATCAGGATCTAATTTGTACTTGAGTGCTAGTAAATACTGTTTATTTGGATGAGATGTGAAAACTATACCACTAAATTTAAAGCACATGAAAAGGAAGACTTATTGAAAGCAAGATAGAGTTGTTATAGTATCTCATTGTTTCTTTTAATTGGAGCTAGCTTAACCGTATAAGGAGTTATTAATTCTTTGAACTTAGGAGTTAATATATTTTGGTGGTTTATGCTCAAATCTAAATGTAGTGAGGTGTTGTCAAAATTGTACATCTTTAAATCACAAAAGGTTTTCTTACAGTCTTTTCTAAAGAACAGCATAGATTTTAATGATAATTTTGCTGATGTTTTCTCCTCAGAATCCACTTGGATCTGGTCTTGCTCTTGCAATATCTCACGCTTCACATTTTCTTCAACCTCCACCTCATCAGTCAATTATTATAGAGCGAATGCACTCAGGTAAAACCAGAATTCCTAATAATAATTGTGACACATTTCCTAATAAGAAGTGGAACATTTTCCAGTGTCTTAAGTAAGTTGCTTAGCTGCAGTCTCACTTGGCTTTCCAAAAGAAAATACATTTGTCAGTTTGCATTTCTGTTGTATCTAGAAGTTTAAGACCCAGCATTCAGTGATGTATATCAAGTTGAAAAATCCTGGGGGCTGGGTTGGATCCCTGGACAGAACACCTGTTCTGAAATAATGCATAAAAACCCATAAAAACTTAAATTAAGGTGAAGCCAGAATTTTCTGTTAAAGGGGTGCAAGCTGTAGTGAGAAATTCTGAGATTGTGCAGCTATTTTTAACTCCAAATGCACACCTTTTGACCAATTTATACACAATGGCTTTATTGTTTGTAAAGTAACATTTCTTCACTCGTCAGTCTCGTCAGTATGCACTGGTATTTTAGGCAATCCATTTTTTTTTTTTTTTTTCCCTCAGGGGCAAGAAGATTTGTGACCTTAGATTTTGGAAGACCTATATTGCTGACGGATGTATTAATTCCTACTTGTGGAGATTTGGCTTCTTTGTCAATTGACATCTGGACGTTAGGAGAAGAAGTGGATGGAAGGCGACTGGTAGTGGCTACTGACATTAGCACACATTCACTTATTTTACATGACTTGTTGCCACCCCCAGTTTGCAGGTTTATGAAGGTAAATGGAGATAGACCGCATACTCTGTCTTTTAAACTCTTGATCTTTGTTAGTATGTGGATTTTCTCTTAAGTTCTCTTCAGACCAAACTTTAGTTGGCTTATAAATTTCTTAAGAACTTTTGGCTGCTTGTTTATTTTGCTTGTTTTGATATAATTGTGTTACAGTATAGTTGCATTCTTTTTCAGATCACTGTTATTGGTCGATATGGTAGCACAAATGCCAGAGCAAAAATCCCATTAGGATTTTATTATGGCCATACCTATATCTTACCCTTTGAAAATGAGCTGAAATTAATGCACGATCCCCTCAGAGGAGAAGGTGAAGCTGCAAATCAGCCAGAAATTGACCAACATTTGGCAATGATGGTTGCGTTGCAAGAAGACATACAATGCAGGTTAGAAGAAAAAAAAATATGTGTACTTATTAGTTATTTTAACTTAAAACACTGGGATATCGTAATGTTACAGACTATTTTTTTAATTCCCATTATATTGTTCAGGCCAAAGAAAATTTTGCCTTTGTTGTAGAGTTGTTACAGTGAATATCTTTATACCAGTAACAAAGACTACGCTCTTTTTCTTTTTTTTCAATGTCTGTTTTAACAGTGCATTCAAAACAGACCAGAAGTTGTATTCTGGCAGGGTGACTGTTAAATGTATTACCATTTGCTAATGTCTATTGAATTGTGTGTTGGAATGTTTCCCTTTAGGTACAATTTGGCCTGTCATCGGTTAGAAATCCTTCTGCAGAGTATTGACCTGCCACCACTCAATAGTGCTAACAATGCCCAGTACTTTTTACGAAAGCCAGACAAGGCGGTAGAAGAAGATAGCAGAGTCTTTTCTGCTTACCAGGACTGCATTCAGCTACAGCTTCAACTCAACTTGGCTCACCATGCTGTTCAGAGGCTCAAAGTAGCTTTAGGTGCAAGCAGGAAAACACTGAAGGAGCAATCTGATCCAAAAGAGTTGATCCAGATGTCATCCACAGAACAGTTACGCACCATCATTAGATACTTACTGGATACTCTGCTTAGTTTGCTTCATTCTTCCAATGGTTAGTATTTTTTGAGGGCTTGATATTTTTGTCACATTAGTAGAAACAATTTGCAAGTGTTTCTATTCCTTGATCTGTACTTTCCCACTATAAAGCTTTTAAGCTATGTTCAGATATGTTTTACTATGATTTTAGTAGCTGGTAATGTACAGTCTAAAGTTTCACCAGTGGCACCAAGCTGACCTAGCCACTTTGTGTTCTCGAAAAGGACAGGAGAGGGTGTCTAGGTCTTTATCCATTTTCCCTAGTACTGGCTGCATATTTCTTTGTTCATATAGTCATCTGATCCTTCTGTGGGCCGATTTCAGTTTGCTGAAGGAGCAAAAGACTGCCCAGGCAGAATCCTCATGTTGTTTTCATAGGTAGAATCAGCATGTGGAAGGATCTGTGGGCATCGAAGCCTGTTGCAACACTGGGGATGGATGAGGCAGTTAGAAGTGGGGAGAAGAAGCAGAAATTGCTTCTGTGTGCGGGGGGGGGGACCTCATAGAACCAGTGTCTCTACTCAGTTCATGATTTTTAATATCCAGTAAGGATTTTTATTTTCTGAACTTGCCATTGAAAGAGTTATTGGAGAATCAAAATTGAAAAATCTGAGCAGGGTGAATGGGAGTGATGTTTTCTTTTCAAAGGAAAAAAAAAGGCAGAACACTGTTCTATTGATAGACATTGATAGCTAGGCCTGGTCTTTATGGATTACCTGCAAATTACCATCTCCCTACATGTTCCCTCCTCCTTTCCCCCTGTGCCAATTAGTCTAATCATAAGTTTTAAAAACTTCCTGCATACTTCTGAACTCGTACGTTTTCAAGCTATGGTCTCTTTAAACATAGTTGCTTGTTCCCTTTTCTTCAAAGGGCACTCTGTTCCCGTGGTTCTGCAAAGCACTTTTCATGCTCAAGCTTGTGAAGAATTATTTAAACACCTGTGTATCAGTGGAACCCCAAAGATAAGATTGCATACTGGCCTTCTACTTGTTCAGCTCTGTGGAGGAGAAAGATGGTGGGGTCAGTTTCTCTCAAACGTTCTGCAGGAATTATACAATTCAGAGCAACTTCTCATATTCCCACAAGACAGGTAAGGTATAAGTCTATATTGATAGATTACCTGTGGATCACTTAAATAATTCACTTGTTCATAACTTAACATTGGAATTGACAAAATGAGACTGAAGGATACTTATCCATCTGTTCCATTGACTTAAGAAGCAGTCCCAAAAAAGCACTGAAAATTATAAATGTCTGATCGCAGTTATTTATTGCACCTATTTGGTGCTTACACAGCAATAAGTTGCTATTTTTCCTTACTTTGAGATCTTCACATGCCTGGCAGGATTGTTCCCCAGTGTCAAAAATTGCCTTCTCCTTTGTCAGGCTTAAATGCACCCTCATCATAGAGCAGCTCTTCTCATGCATTTGGAAGTAGGATTGTGACTGGAAAACACTATTAGCATTTTATACAAAAGATTTCTCTAAGATAAGAGCAAGCAAGCATAGAGTTCAGCGTGGAATGTTAGCTGTGTTGATTATTTCAGATTATTGATTGAGGTATTTGATATTCTAAACGTTAACATTTTATTTTAAACGTATTTGCTCTTCTTTGGTTTTCTGCCTTTGGACAACAACGTTTATATATTCATAACTTTTTAAAATGAATTAACTCAAGGATGTAAGAATACATGGATTTAATTCTCTATCCCTGCTATTCAGTATAATAGGAAATAAAAGGGATGAGATCTTGTTTCAGATGTATGAAGTGGAATGCTCTGCTGACCTCTTGAGGGTGAAAGAGAAAGCGTTCACCCTAAAATACTGCGTTATCCTTACAACAATAGAAAGTGAAGTCCAGTTCACTTGTGGGCCACAGTACTGCTTTCTGTAGCAATCTGCTTATGGCTCAGATGAAAGCTCAGGGGAATGTTGTTCTATAAGGGGTGTTACAGAATATTACTGGATCTGAAAAAGAAATAAAGTCTTAAATAATGTAAATTTTATTTTTAGGGTCTTCATGTTGCTTTCTTGCATTGGCCAAAGATCGCTTAGCAACAGTGGTGTTTTAGAAAGTTTACTTAATCTCCTGGATAACCTGCTGTCACCACTGCAACCACATTTACCTGTGCACCGAAGAACTGAAGGTAGCCCTCTAATTTGGGAAACTGTATTTTCATATTCATTATAAGCTAGAAAACTGAGATACTAACTCACAATTTTTTGTGCAGTAAAAGACAAAATTGGTTGTTTACTATATTTCCAAAACACTGTTGTCTTTTAAAATGTACTGAAACTTCTTGTTCTTCAGGACCCAAAAGAGATCCCTCCCCTTAACCACCACACTCCACCCCCCCCACCCCCACCCCCCCATTTGAACCTGAGCTTTCATCT
>VZTS01027859.1:10889-23312 GCA_013400795.1 Pluvianellus socialis | reverse complement strand
ATAAATTTGCCAGCAAGCCAAATACACAAGACAGTATAAGTCTGCAGCTATACCACCTTGGGCTTTGATCTTGTCAGATCTCATAAACTAAGCAAGATTGGGCCTGCTGTGTAATTGGGATGGAAGACCTCCAAGGAAAACCCAGCTGTTGTAGGAAGTGGTGTTGGTCACTCAGTAGGTGGTATTCTTCGTTCTAGCTTCATACTGAATCAATGCCGTACTAANCAGCTTGTTTCTCAGAATATACCATATGCCTTAGTTAGGCCAAGCTCTTTTTGTGAGCAAAAACAAAAATTAAAAGTATTGTCTTATATTTTCATGTCCCTACTAATTCTTCACTCGGGTAAAATTTATCATCACTGTGTAAATTTGTGCAGATGGAGAATATTTTCCTTTACTATTAACTAAAATTAAAAACAAAACAAAACAAAGCTTTCTAGGTCCTCAGAGCTGCAAATATCTTAAGATCAGACAGAACTGTGCAAAAGTTTGTGCTGGGTATTCTTCATCATATACGACTCCATTCCACACTGATACAGAATTCACTGAGCCGTTAAATAAATTGCATTATTAAAATCTCGATGTTATGTGACATAATTATGATGAATTTTGGAGTACCATCCTGAATTTTTATTGCAGCAAGATTTGCAAAGTTAAAATTAAAATTCCATACTCAGCTTTGGATTTTAGAACTCTGATAGCACTGTAGGTAAAACATCAGCAAGAAGCGAGATTAATGGCAATGTAATTTTCTCAGAAGAAAGAACCTCTGCTGTTAACATTCCAATTTAATTATTTAACTGTCATTTTAAAAAATTAACACATGATATAAAAAGCTATACATTGGATTACATTTGTATAATTTTGCCAAGACTGAAACCGTGCAATTCAACACAATTTTATTTGGCAGTACTCATGTGAAAGGAAGAGTGTATTTAAATGTTCATTTTAATGACATCTTGTTTGAACATGTCATAATAATTAAAGATATAATAACTTTATCAGCAAAATTAGCTGTCAGATCGCTATTTTATTGTTGATCTTAGAATATGATGAAATAACTCTGTAGAATATTTTTTGAGGGAGGGGGCAATGCTGAAAAAATGTCAATGATTCTTAATCATTTTGAGATCACAGATATTTTGGAGAATATGGGCCATCAAAAGAAAAACGGCAAATCCCATGCTATTCTATAAACTGATACTTTCTGGACATTCTTGAAGGAAATATCGTTCATTTGGGTGGATAGCCTCAAGATTCACACATAAGAGGGAGTCTTTTGCACAAGGTAAATGGGGGTTTTGATTACAAAGTGATTTGGCAACTGTCGATTCTTAAAGAGAGTTTTATTAACTAAAATTCTGGAATAAAATCTCTTACTGGCAATACGAATATTTTAATGATAGCACTTCATCTCAACTCAAGGCTTCAGGGAGATGCCTTAACTCATTTGTGAGCCAAATCTTAGAACCTTTTCTCTCAGCTAAGCAGCCGAGCTCATCTTTCTTTTTCAACATGTACTTCAGTGTGTTCTGGCACATTTTATACTGAAAAGAGCGTGCAAAAAGAGTATACAAAAAATGTGCCAGGAGCAATGACTGGAAGCAAAGTCTCCCAGCCCAAAGTGAATACTCTAAATGTTAAAATGCAGATTCTAATGCTGCTGGATTTGTTCTTTTTGTTTCAGGAGAAAAAAAAAAATCCTTGTATTTCATTCTTTACTGTGGAAAGCCTTAAATAGGTTGGAAGTGAACTGCAGCCTTCATATACATAGACATACAAAAACTAACCCACACATTGGTCTTTCTACCCATTTTCACCCCTCTCAGCTGCTGTGCAGAAGAATGGAAATGTGTTTAACTCATTTCAAAATATAAGATTGAATTGAACCTGAATACCCCACCCACCAAAGGAAAGTTTCCATAACAAAAGTTGAACAAAAGATGAAGTGAATACCCTTTTCCATCTAATTCCCTAAAAAAAAAAAAAAAAAAAAAGCAGAATTCATCCTTTTTGTCGTTATTTTTACCTAGCTTCATTCTTCTTTTAAAAATCAGAAGAAACAGTATTTAGTTCCAGAAACAGAATTTTGGATATTAACATTAACTTACCTATTATTCATTAATTCATGTACTATTTAAAAATGGGCTGAGGTAGGTGGATCAAAACATTAAACACAATTGTGGGAGATGGGGAAAAAAAGGGGAAACCCAAAGTGGAGAAATTTAAATTCAGACCTCAAATAAGCATGAATTACTCCTCCTGATGTTAGCGGATGTTTTAAAATAGATGTGGCCACAGATTTCAGCTGCCTAAAGGTAGAGTTCTAAATCTACATTTAAGCACCTAAGTAATACTGGCTTGATTTCAAAATACATGTAGAACTGTAGCTCCCACTGTTTTTGAAATAACACTCTGTCAGGTTATTTTTATTAAGGTATCTCAATGCAGAGTTGGAAACTTGGATTATATGAGCCTGACAGTTATGGACATTATTATTTAATTTGGCTTTTGTTAGAAATATAGTGATGCATTTAAATATGTGGCCAAAAATTGTATTAAAGGTCCTTTTCTAATTATCACACACACATGGTGAAGACAAACACAACAGAGAAATCTCTCTTGCCAGTGGCAAGACTAAAGAGAGGGTTTGGCAGAAGATAAATGTTGCTGAAGTCTCAGGGACACAGGTGCTTCACTCTTTGAAAGTGAAAGAATTCAGGTGCTTAAATACGGGTTCTTGAGAGCAACTACGGGCACTTAAGATCAAGAAGTTGTTCCTTGGTTAGCCAGTAAGGGCAAGTCTTAGCTTATTTTTATTGACCTTAGTGGCACAGTCATTGAGAAGGTAGGGGGGAAAAAAGGAGACAACAATGCTTCTAATAATTTTCACAAAACTCTGGGCTTGTAGTAATGTTCCAAAAACTTTAAATGGGAAGAAACAAATGCACTTCAGGAGGTAATACCGTGAGGTCATTTGAGGATTTGATTATAAAATTATGTACAATGGATTAAGATATCCTGTTTCCTAATTCTACATATGTTATATGAACTACTTAAATATAAACAAAAAAATTTCTACTTTTGACATAATTTTCCTTCATGCAGAAGTTTTAAAAGATTAGACTTAGGCATGCTAATGAAAACTATTTTATTAATTTTAGTGGAACAAAGATATGGCCCTTATACAATTATTTCAGTAGCTATCTCTTGCTTTCATTAATTTCTTCAGTTTTACTTTAAGTAAGACTTTTTACTACATTCATGGAAATAGGCACTGAAAACAGAGGGACAACAGGTGCTGCAACTCTGCATTGTTTGGTGAATCTGTAGTGAAAGGGAATTACAAAAATTTACATCAGTTTTTCTACATCAAATCTTTTGATTGATTTTATATACATATACACATAATCATCCATCCATCCATATGAATGACAGAACCCAAATTTATCAATAAATTTATATTCAATGATCAAAAAAAATGGGAAGGAGGAAAGAGATTATACACTCCAGCAGACTTTAAACAACAATGTTAAATTTTCAGGGCTCTGGAAAAAAAAACTCTAGAAATGAAAATCAAACTTCCTTTTAAAGACAATTCATGTGCCCTAAGGTCCACACTATCCTAAGGTGGATTAGAAACAGGAGCAGACTCATGTCCCCTCATTTTAAAACAGTATGAAGTCAGGATTTCTAGGGGTAACCCAAAGACATGTGTTCCACATGATATAGAGAAGAGAAACAGGAAATTGGCAGCACAGAGAAAAACAAAGCCTTAAATTCAATGTTGTGCTTAGAAGACAAATAATAGCAAGGGAGAACAGTAGCAGGAAAAGAGTGCTCATACAACTTAAATGAAATGTTTTAAAGGACTTGACAGCTGCTTTGGTTGTAGTAAATTCTTGTACAAAAATATATCTGTACAGGGTGGTTCCAAAATTATTTTGTTATAAAGATCGCTAAGAAATTCATATACAGTTAATGTCGACACCCATTGTAAATCTGGCAATATTCAGCCTTCACATTTATAGGGAAAAAAATGTCATGCACACTCCATTTGCAAAACTCTGATGTTTTTCCTAACTCTAGATATGTTTTCTGTGCTTACTTTGTAATTATTTGACTTTTTAGGATTTTATATCAACCTCTAACTAAGCTTAGGACCAAACTATTTTAATATAAACCAGAAATACATAAGATACATAAGATGAATCTTAAAAATAATGAATTTAACAGGTAAAAATTTGTCTTAACTGACCACAGACTGAGGTCAGAGATTGCCTGAGATGGACATGTACTTCTGTGGGCTTATTCTTGTTTCCTCATGCGCAACACACAAGATATTGCACACAGTTTAATGCTGGTATTTCCCTAAGATACTACCATTGAAGACTTAACCTCAAATCCCTTTCAGTAAATTGTGAGTAAACAGAACAAAAATGTTTTGATGTTTATGAAAAGCTATCCTGAACTCTCTGAAGTTATGTTTTTTTCCAGATTGGTTTGGAAGTGCTTCAAATAGAGCCTTTCTTGTGGGATTTGACTCTTCAAATTCCATCACCAGACACAAACCAGAAGTGGAGAAGATGTTTTAGAGCTTTAAAAATCATATAACTCAGAGGCAGTTCTAGAAATCAATGCTACCAGACAGAAGGGAGTTATGTTTTCCAAACTGACTTTTTTCACTCTAGTTCCGTTCTGTCTTCCAACCTTAATGCCAACACAGAGGCAGTAATTTTTCCCTTTTCATACAAAGTTCTGAAAGAAACTGAATTCAACATTTTAGGGCTGACCCTACTTTTGGGCATAGTCATTGGCTGAGATCTTCTCAGATGGAAGATTAGCAGTTATATACAGTTACATGCTGGCTCCACTCCTTATTTTGTTGGGTTTGTGTATATTGTGTGGGGCCTCACTAAATTATATACTGCCTGTTTGTTGTGTATTGATTTTTTTGGTAAAGTGCTCAGGAGGTTGCATGACTTCACTTCTACAGACAAATGTTTCATGAAATCTTAATCTACATCAAAGTAGCTGCTACACTGTCAAAAAAAGAACTCACATTTCAATTCTCACTATTCCAATTGAAATTATTTTGGGGTTACTTTTTCGGTTTTTTTAATGTTCATTTTCTTTATTTAATTCTTACGTTTGCAAATTTATCAGTAAAGAGCAAGCTCACTGAGAAATCATTCAGTATTCCAATATAGACCATGAACTCTTTGAAAATGCTCAGCCATTGTAAGGGCTCCATTCTTGAATTGGATGAAGAGTTTACAAAGACATTGCATTTCACTAAAGTTGCTCACTCATTCAACACAGATTTTCATCCAGGCTGCAACATAAAAGTCTCGTCTGCTCGCAGCAATTAATTAGTCTTCCCACTCACTCTTTTGACGCTCACATTTCAACAATTATTTTTTATTTAAATATCAGACAGTGCTTAAAAGCCAGCTGTACAGAGCAGAACATTGTTCTTTCCTATAGTCTTCCAAGATGATGAAAATTATTCTGCATTCAAGTCACGAATGGAGCCCCCAGCGGCGGATGCATTACTCAAAAGTGTACAAAATATATTTTTGTTTTCTTCTTCAAAGAGGTAAAAAAACCAACACAATCAACCTAGAATGATGGTGATGGTAGGGACTGGTAGCTTCTCTATTCCCTTATTCTAGTTTGTAGTGAGAGATAAACTTAGGATACCGTTTATGGGGTTTCAAGTCCCCCATGAGAAAAATGGACTCTGAGTTGGGATCTCCTACAACTCACAAAAATATTGCACAATAGGGACTTCCTCTTTGTTGTGAGAAAAATCTGGTTAAATACCTAACTGGAGGTGATTGCTTCTCTCTGCAAGCATCAGCGAAAGACAGAAAACTCACTCCACGTTACAGTTAGATACTTGAAACTAGAGAAGACAGCTCAAACGATACTGCTTACACCAACCCTGAGTTGAGGGGATGCTAACATCTTTAGAGGGGTCCTCTCTACAGCTGCAGCTTGACTGGAACAAAGCTCTAGAGTCAATACTCCCTCAGCATACAGAAATTGCTTCATTGCCCACATTGGCACACCCACAAGCTCCTGGGCCAAAGGGTGGGGGTCACAGGGTCCTTGGGCACTCTTCATCACCCTACAGGACGCAAGCATGACCATGTGTGCTATGAAAGAAGTGGAGCCTACGTTGTTCTGGGGGTGAGATAGGAGGAAGAAAAGGGGATGGCAGAAATGAGGAACATCAAATACGGTCTGAAAAGATATTCAGATAGATGAAGGGATGTGGCAGGTTTGGCAGTAGGACAAGGGATATCCTACTAGTGATAGTAACAGCAGAGCAGGACTCAGAGCCATGATATGCTTTTCCTTCCCCTGATCTCCAGGTCAACTCTTAGGTACATTTTGCAGGGACGTCTCTACCTGTCAGTTGGGCTTCTCTAACACTTCAGTCCCTGTTTACCTCTTTAATCTTAGGAGTGACTGACCCACTAGGACAGCCCTAACACATCCAATTGGTAAGAGTAGCATTAAAAAAACCCTCAAATTTCAAATTTGCAGAATTTTGATTAAATTCAGAATGAAACCAAAGTTCCAGGTGTCAGGAATTCCCCATAAAACAAAACCTCCATTTTCTAACTGAGCTCGGTGAATTAATATGTTCCTATAATTTATAAGCATATAAAGAAAGCTCTTCATAAAAGTGATGTTTATTTTATTTCATTAACAATCCTAATTCTACCTCACATTCATGTTAAACTCCACCTAATAATTCAGAAATGCTCAAGCACTGTCAGATGCATTTCTAAAGTGAAGGAAGAGACTTCTGCTCCAGATTTTCCCATTTTTGCTTTCTGTTTTAAAACAAACTGAGAAGCCAGATTTTTACACTTTTCAGTCTTTGATTGCATACATGTATTTAATCTTGGAACAGAACACAAAAAGTCACTTTCGGGGACAAGAGTTGATGTTTCTAGTCCCTTGAACTGCAATATGCTGATGGATTTTGATTGCCAAAACGTGATATATTGTTAAATATGTGCACAGACATATACAATAAGACAGTCTTATTCTTCAGTTTTTGGGATACTGATGAATGCATGGACTTACAACTTGCTCTTTGGACATGCATAATATTGCAGCTGTTATCTAACCTGCTTTGTAAACAGAGAAAAAACCATTATATTCATTAAACATTCATTTAAATGTGCATGAATGAAAGAGTAGAAAAGTCATCAAAAAAGAAACAGAGTAGTTTTAGAAGACTATAGTTCATCAGTCTGTCAAGACATAGAGAAAGAAGGAAAACTGTGCAGATGTGAGGGAATGAGAAGTTATGTAACTGGGAAGGGAAGGAAAGGAAGAGAAAAGAGAGATAAAAATGGTAAGATCATACAATCTGAATATATATAACAAAATATTAAACTGCTAGTAGCACTTTAAATGGAGGGCCTTAAATGCTGATATATGTATATAATTACTGAGCTTCCATAGAACCTTTTTTATGTTAATTGAATTTCCATTGATTATTAAAAACCTGTTTATGTAACATGAGCAACTACATAGATGTTCTATTTTTATTACATAGTTGTTAAACCTCAGTAAATACCTTTTTAGGAATGATTTGGTGTTTAATTAGCATACAATAGCTCTCCTCTTAAAACTAAATTAAATCCCTATTTGAGGCACTTAATTTAAAGTGTTAACCAAACGTGCATACCTGCAAGGTGGTAATTTCAGATTTGTGGTAGCAGTCAAGGTCTAGTAATTCTCCAGTGCTGAAGGTTAGAAAGTCTGAGCTCAGTTCTCAGCTAGGTGATTTTTAACCTAATTTTCCATGTACTCACACACAATCACAGGACAAAAAGTGATCATGCTGCTGTTATTTTTCATTCTTTAATTAATTTTGAAATACAATCACTGAAGGAATCAGTTAAATAACAAAAAAAAAAAAATACTTAGGTTTTGCTGCTATAATTTTAATATGCTTGAGAATATTTAGCCAAAACTAGTGTTAGCTGAGGTCTCATTTACTGTTTGGACAACTTTTTGATCTCAAGAAAATGGAAACTTCTTCAGTATGCCAAATAGGGTTTTCCTCACATGCTTAGTTTTCTTCTTTACCTTACAGGATGCACAAAAAGTAAATCAGGTCTGTTGCTATTTTGCAGACTATCAAGTGTCAGGAGTAGAGTAAGAGTGAGAGATCAGCATGATACCACTATGCACTTGCACTTAGAGGGCATCAATCTGTTTCTAACTTTATGGTTAAACTTATTGCGGAAGCTTTAACCAAGCCAGGTATTGAGGCACAAATCCAAAGCCAAAAAGAAAAGGCTGAAGCCTCAAGGAGGTAGGGCTGAGAGAAACCCAAGACCACCCCACAGTGCTATTGAAAATTCTGGGCTTTCCAGGCATAGCGTCCTATGAAGTCAGCAGACCACCTGCCAAAAGCAATAAAATCTGCAGAACAGCATGCCTAGACCTAACCAGTAAGCAACCACGTCAGTAGGGGAAAATGGCTTGCAAGAGGTGACCCTGTAGCCCCTGGATCCCTCTCCTGGGGTAAAGGGTCTGTTGCAGAGCCAAAGGAGCAGGTGTCAGTGGCACTATCACACCCTTATCAGCTCCTCCCTGATATAAGTAAAAGCATCTTTTCTAAAACAACAAAAGAAATATGTTTAATTATTGAACCTCAACCTCTGATTATCATGATTTTTCAGATGTTTGAAATCCCAAAATATCACCCGATTGATTTTGAAAAGCTCACAAGATGTGTCTTATGCAGGTAACAAATCTTCCTGGATGATGTTCTACAGAGTACACAAATAGGTCTTAATCCAGGATTTGTTTATAATACAGTTCTGGGATCTGGCTCCTCCAAACTAATTTTCTTGGGTAGTTTACTTGGTTAATAAATAAATGAATAAAACAACCCAAACTTTTTACTACATGTGTTTAACAAAAGGAGCTTAAATAGGTTTTAAACTGTTACATGCTTGGTGTAAATATGGGTACCTTTTTGTCACACTGGAGTTTGCTTTTTTGTTTGAGGCAGCTACATAAAAATATAAAGGATATATGGGTTATTTCCTCATAATTTCTGTGTATTTTTAATCAGTTTTCTGGACTGGAAAATAATTCCTATAATTGTACAGATTAAGCAAATAATTCTGGCATTGGCTCTTCAATCATCAGTCTCTATTTTCATAAAGATGGGCATTATATCTGCAGTGTTGCTGAGACTGGCAGGTCTGTACCGCCAGGACGTACCTACTCCTCCCCATTTGGGATAAAACAGAGAACATAGTTGAGGAGAAGCTAATGTTACTCTGGGGAGAGTGGAAGACAGGATAGAGATATGTCTGTAGGATGAATCTGTAGGCTTCTTTAGGCATTTCATGTACGTTGTCCTCTTTACACGTCAGTTGTCTGAACATGCAAATGTTATTAGAAAAAGAAAGAAAACTGTTTGCAATTAGCTGCTTTGCCTGTGTACTATAGAACTGAAAAAGAAACTTAAAAGTACTGTCAGTTTTTATGTCTCACGATTCCTGTAACTTTGTTATGGCTTCCACTTAAAAAATAAGAAAAAATAGTTTCTGCAGTGAGTAGCAATATTAGGGGTGAGATTAGAATGGGGTTTTTTTTCTTCTATTTTTCTATTTAAACCTTGGCCAGTGTTAAATCTGGTGGAATTTTTTTTCTTTTATCCTGAGAGATTACTCAGAACTGGATCCTGCAAAGACTGGAACAAATGAACACTTATTCCACAGGGAAAAACAGATTTGTCCTGGCCAATGGTTCAATTCTTAGGAGTTTTGAAAACTTCCTTTCCTTACTTCCATATGTGTTTATGGTAGTAATAAAAGCCCGTAGTTTTAATAAGAAGTCATAGTAGAGTTTTTAAGGCATTGCATGCAAACCCAGTTCTCACAGGATTATCCATGGCTAGAAAGCTTAGTTAGATGCTTCAGTGATACAAGGGTAGGTGACTATGTGTTCAGCTCCGTGCTGCGGTGGAGCCAAAGCTGCGTAGGCTGAGAGCCTAGGCAGAAGGGGGCATCTGGCAGTAAGGACCAGAATCCTAATCCATGCATGAGAAACACTGAGGTAATCAACTTCTGCAGCATGATGGTGGGTCTTACTGGAGCAAAAGACATAGCATAGGGGACAGAGTGAGAGGACAGACAGCAGAAGTTGATCCATACAGAAATCTACCCTCAACATCTGTTATCATGTTCTCAATGATCCTAGGGAACAAAAGTTCAGGTCAGCTCTTTACATACAAGACTTCAGTAAAGTTCTCAAAAACATTCAGCTTTTCCAAAACAAGGGAACTACAGACTGGTCTGCTCCCTGGCAAAGTAGGGAAGATGAGCTATAAAATGAGAGGCCAAAACAAGTCCCAGCACTGGAGAATGCATTATTGAAAACAAAAGAAGAGAAGGTAGACTTTCAGGCTCTTGGAGCTGATGAGAGAGGGTGGAGGGAGTTCTCAAGGACTAAAGGCTTGAATCCTGAAAATGTGCTGAGCAGAACAGGCTGATAGAGAGGAACTTAGAAAACAACGTCATATGATCTCATTAGATGTCAAAACTTTACTAACAAAATTGACGATCCTATCCTTCCTTCAGTCCTGAATTTTTTGTCTTTCTTGATTTATTTCTTGACTTTTTTCCAGAAGGTTACTCTTCTCTTTGTTTGTCTTAAGAAAAGCATTTTAGTGTAGTGATTTTTTAATTTTTTTTCAGTGAGAAAAAAAGCAAACAGAGGTGTCTCAAAGAGTTCACCAGATTTTGGAGTGGCTGCTAAGATCCCTTGTTCCTCCTTTCTCCAGGCACAAAGGTGTAAGAAAGTACTAGAGTCAGAACTTAAAATCTTTCCTATCATTTTCAGTGACCTTTTGTGTGAATTTTCTTGTTATGTCTTAAAGGAAAAGGAAATAAGACCTTCTAAACCACTTTAGCTAATAATTTCCTCTTCAAGTCTTGCTTCTCTCCTCCAAAACATATAATCTTTTAATACAATCTAAAGAGCTATTAGAAGAGAAAAATGTTTTTATAAAGACTCTCCACAGTTTATAGGAATGGGAATAAAGATTGATAAGAAAATGGACAACTCAGTAATTTTATTTTGTTAACATTTCAGCTAATTTACATTTTTTCCCTTCTGCACGTTCAGTGAAAGGCCGAAAAAACTTTCAAGAGTCCATATTTGCAATGAAAATGAGCTAAGTTAGTTGTAGAACTTTGAGGCCCTCACAACTCTTAACTCTTTGGTATAATGTAATCACATTAACAACTTTAACCTTCTGAGCCAATTTGTTCTACCAAAATTAACAAACTTAACTATTAAACCCAGCAAACAAATGGTTACATGTGAGAGGGAATCAGGAAGGGAAGAACACACAGTTCATCATTTCTAACTGAGGTTTACTGCTTGCCAGGAAGTTGTTCTGTAAGGAGAAGACCTGAATGAAGGTGTCATCAGATTTTAACTTTAGAGACATTTTACAGAAGTCTTAAAGCAGAGCATATAAATAATTATGCAGTGACCGCTACATGTATTAATAAGGACATTGCTGAATAAGCAAACTAAAGCCACACACGTACAGGGTCAGGGTCATCCCACATTATTTTTTTTACTGAGTGAAATAGCTATCATTCCACCTTGCAGAATTTATTCTGAGTTCTGGAAAAATCTATAAAACTACATATTATTAACACTGGCATATCAATTACAGAATACTTCACCTGTTATTATCACCCTGGAAAAGATACAGAACAAGATAAGCCCTGATGAAGGCTACGTGCTCTCATTTTTCAACTAATTACAACATTTAAAAGGAAAAATATCTATTCTTGTGACTACAGATAAATTTTAATCTCAACTACAACCAAAACATCTTTATTACAACAAGATACTTCAGTTGATCTGCTTTTTCCACCATGACCTATTGGACACTGCATATGTTTAATGCTATTTGCCAGTTTGTCTCTGAAATGTAGCTTGGCATAATAACAACCTTTCTTGACTGATGGAATGAAACATACAGTTGAAATCCTGTGCTGCTGACACAAAGGAAGAAAAAATTTTCTTACAGCATGTTTTAGTTTGGTCTCAAATCAGTCAAACTGAATCTTCAATGGCACACGTAAATGTATTTCTTTCCTTCAAAAATTGCCACTAATTTAAGATTTAATCAGAAACTTGAAAGCAAAGTTTATGGAATATATTAGCAGAATCGTAAATATCATACTGCCTGTCTCAAGAAAAATGAAGAAGCCTTTTATATGAAAGGTTTTGTAAATTAATCAGGTCACTGTGGACCTCATTAATCTATAATATTTCTAATAAGGATGACAGAGAAATTGGTTATTTTACTTCCACAACTCAAATTCAAAATAACTAGCAATAAAGGTTATG
>VZTS01027857.1:25974-149429 GCA_013400795.1 Pluvianellus socialis | reverse complement strand
GGCGCCTGGAGCCGCTCGGGAAAGGCCGGGCTGCGGGGATGCGGGTCCCCGTGCGGCGTTCGGCGGGGTCTCGGCGTCCGTTCCCCGCTGGCCGCGCTGGCTGCCATCACGCCCGTGCCGTCCCGTTCCAGATCCAGAAGCTGTGCGACCGCGTGGCTTCCTCCACTTTACTGGATGACCGGCGGGATGCCGTCCGTGCCCTTAAATCCCTATCCAAGGTAAGGACCCGGCCTCCTGGGGAGCCGCAGGCGCGTCCCGTGCGTCTGTGGTGTGCTGGTGAGAAAGGCTGCTGTGGAGTGACCGTGAACTATCCCCTTTCCCCCAACAGAAGTACCGGCTGGAGGTAGGCATCCAGGCTATGGAGCACCTCATCCACGTCCTTCAGACGGACCGGTAAGCACAGCGCTGGCTCCGGGCAGGCGCCTCCCGCGGATAACCCGACCCTTCCCTGCACAGGCTGGGCTCCGCGGACCGGGGGAGCTGGGTTCCGACAGCTCTTCTGTCACCGCGGAGTTTTACGATGACAGACTTATGACAGCGTTTCCAGAGGTGAAAAGAACAGAATGCCAGGAGCTTGGGCGAGGGACAGAAAGGCCAGTTCTGGAGTAGCGATGGTGCTCAAGTGCATCCTAATGCGTCTCAGCGGTCGGTTTGCACTACTGTGGACAGGGGAATGCCCAGTGCCAGTGTCGGTGCAGCACAGAATGTGGAAGAACCCCAGCCCGCCTGTTAGCGGGCAAAGGGTGACCTAGGCAGACTCAAGAGGAAACGGAGGAAGTCTCAGGTGTGTGTCACGGGTGTGTGTCACCAGAGGAACTGGCAGGAGGACTCTGTCATGGGCAGCAACGCAGGCATCCGTATGGGCAAGTTCAAGTCAACAGGAGAGCTGCACTCCACGGCTGCTGTTAAGACAGATGACAAGAGTCTTGGAATACTAATGTGATCCAGCATTTAAAATATCTTTGCTACCCATCTCTTTCTGCAGTTGACGCACTGCTGTACTTCATAGTGCCCCCGTGGTGTAACTTGGTACCTGTCTGCAGTGCTCTGATTCAAGCTTCAAATTCTGCGCGGTGACAGGCTCCCAGTCGGGACTCCAACCTAAAGCTGGGAAATGTCGATAAGAAAACGTCACAAGGGCACCTGTGGGTACATGGGCAGCAGGAAGGTGCCTTCTAATGTCCGGCCAAAGGAGAATTAGGAAAGCAGCAGTTCAGTGTCTAGAAGGAGGCATCTTGCTGTGCTTACGTATCGAGGATGTGAAACCCCTCGGTGCCCGACCCCAGGCTGCTGGTGGCCTTGTTGCCGGGCGGGTGTCTGTGAGCCCCTGTTATTTCTGTTCCATGGGCTGGGTAACTAAAAATGCCCGCACCTTGAATGATGCAAATAGTAAAGGGGAAGGTTCTATACTGTCACTGACATCAAGGGGAAGCCCTGCAAAAAATGAGGTCAAGGAGCCTGCTTTCATCCACTTATCTGCTCTTGAGGCCAGATTTGAACTTTGCGAAGGGAGGCGGGGCCCTGCTGATCTCCTTTCCTTTGAGGTGCTAACCCGAACCCTTCCGAGCAGGAACTCCACGGTTTGCCTGTGCTTTTTGGGCTCCAGCTGTCCATTGGGAATTTGTGCGTGCTGGGGTTCTGTGCAGGTGTCTGTTGTGACTCAGGCTGCAGTTCCAAACACAGTAAATACATTCTTCTGGTTTTTGGGTTTTCAGCTGAAAAATGCTGTCTTCTGCAAACTGTTGATAGGCAGGTTGCCTCCAGTGTGGTTAATGATGGGCCAGCACATCAGCTGGGCTGCCCGTTGTATGCCAGGGTCACTTGAGAGGGGGAGTTGCATCCCTGGGTCTGCCAAGTTCAGGTGTGTGTGACAGGTGGTGCAAGTGCACGGTTTGGTGTCAGGGACTCTCAAGGACTCTGGGGGGCTCTTTCAGTTGTAGCAATAAAATCAAAGCCAGCTCAGCTGAGTAATTGGCTGATAAAGGAGTCGCCGGCTCAGCAGTCCCCACTGCCCAGTGTGACTGGCATATTGGACTGGGAGGATGGTGGTCTGACAGAGGACAGTGCTGGTCACCACTCTTTCAGTGTGTGCCCCTAGGTGTGATCTCTGGACCTTCCCTGTGTCCACTTGAGGTGCCCCAAAACTTTCTGGAGAAGGGGAAAAATCTCTTTTTGTCTTTTTTTTTTTTTTGGTGTTGCAGCTGCTGAAGATAATTTTGAAGGAGCAGCAATGCACCTTCACAGAAAGCAGAAGTCAATGATTGACTCCGCTTGTCTTGTCACATGTCCCCCTATTCACATGAGCGACTCCACGCGCTGGTCCTGTGTGATGACTGTGTCGCTGGGCAGTTTAAGATTACCGAAGGTCTGATTTGATTAGAAATATGGAAGGGCCAGGAAAACAGGATGCTGAAGTCAAAGTAGTCATTTTTTATTCCTCTGTAGCTAAGCATGAGGGAAGTAGGCTTTTTCAGCGATGATGAGGTTGGCCTGAGGATAGGTGGCAGAGCTCCCGAGGTGGAGCGTTTTGGCCGTGAAGCTGGGGGTAGTTGTTGTGTTACTGACCGGAGGTGTGACACGCCTGTCTGCCTGCTGTCGGGGATGGTCACCTCTAGTTGCTGTGCTTTGTGTGCAGCCGCAAGGCAATGTAATCCGTGAGATTCCCCTCTTAGTTCCCAGTTGAGTAGAAGCAGGGCTTGTTTGGGCTGTACCAGGTGGGGCTTCATCTGCTCTCCAGCCTCTTTTGCAGGGCTGGGGCGTTGGGGTGGAAAGATTAGCCGGGGAGGAGCCAGCAGCAGGCACGGGTCTGTGGATTCACAGCGCCGGAGTGCGTGCGTGGAACGGATAGCTGTGGACGGAGCACTGTAACGTGAGAACGCTGGCAAGTGCAAACACGCCTTCCTGTTGGGCATTTACCAGAAATTAATGGAATAGTTGAAGATGCACAACTGCTTGGTCTTCAGCAGCATCCGTCTCGCTGGGATATGTAATAGCAATATGAAAAACTGCAGCAGCTTTGCTGGTAAGAGGTTATTCTTCCCTAATGTTCATTGTGAAATCGGTATCTAATCGAAAAATCATTTGGGTTTAAGACCTCCTCAGCCAAGTAAGATAGCACTGCTCTTAACTTTGCTGAGAATTATGTTAACTATTACTCAGTAGCCCTTGAGTAAAAGAGTAGCTGTGTCTCCTCTTTGTAGCTCCTGATTTTGGTGAATCAAATGGTCCCTCCCTTGTATTTGAAGTGATCAGCACGAGTTCTGGTTATCAGCTCTGTAGTAGCAGTTTATTTGTTCGTTCCTTCCTTCCTTTCCCTTGTAGCGAATTGAACTGTGAGAGGTGTTTAAAGCTGCATCTCCAGACTTGAGTAGGGAAGAGGCCTGACTTAGGTGGCTGTGCGCAAACGGTGGGCGCTGCTCGTGTCCTCACTTCTGTCCTCAGATCTCTCGCCGCTGCTTTGAGCTGCTGACAGCCTTTACCCTGGAACAGAAATACCCCACTGGTGTCTTTGAGACAAACACACTTGTTATGCGGTTTACTTGTAAGTTTGCCTTAAGCTTTATCTCCTGCCTGAGTCCTTAGAACTTGATCTATAGAAGACTCACTTATTTCCAAGTTTTTCAGCTTTGCACATCAGCCATCCTGGAGCCTGACAGCAGGCCTGAGTCAGCCTTTAAATGTTGCAGACTCTGAGACACACCAGTGTTCCTGTGCCATATGTTGATTTGGTAATATGAAGCGGGAACCATGATCTACGAGAGGACTTTTCCTGACTTGCTGTCTAGAGGTTGCCACATCCCAGCAGGGACTGTTTTGAAAAATAACCTGGCACTGACTGTAGAAGAGGCCAGTATCTCTTAATTCTTGGTGTGGGAGAAGGCACCAGGGCAAGAAGTCAACTTGATCTTTAACTGCTTTTGTTTGACTTAAGTAACAAGGTTTTTAAATTTCAGTGTGACAATTCTCATGGCTGGAAACCTAATAGGAACCAAAGAGAAAGCATTCTTTTTTTTCCCTTAAGACGCAGACCTCAGTTATTTATGTGCTATTAGTTACACACTTTCAAATTATAATGTGCTTCTCATTAAAACTTCTGTAAGAGGTAATAAAAATGCTCTTATCCCTTTGATAGCTTTTGCATGACTTGTGATTTCGGGGGTAACCAAATGCTCTCCTTTCTAGGCAGGCTGTGTTGGATGTGATAGAAACACTCTGCTTTTCCATGCTTTCTGTGACAGTATGGATGATGCTTGTCTGTGTTGTGACAGTGAAATGCTGTAATTTCAGGAGACTAGGTAAAAGCATTTTTGAGACACCCTACCTGGCAGGACAGTACACGGGGGCCTCGGCTTCCATAGGATTCTCCTCTGCTCCTGTTGATGAACTGCTGGAGCGCCGCGCTGGCGCCTTGCTCGAGTGCCACAGGAAAGCCCAGCTAGCAGAGGGAACGTGCCTGAGGTGGCCTTGCTGGACTGGCGCACCGCGTCAAGGCTGTTTTGTTTATGGATGCCTCAGGGACTGGAATTCTATTTCCTGACAGATTTTTTTTTTTTCACTACAGAGCAAAAGCTGTGCATCTTCAGTCTGAACTGAATAATCAACAGCATGTTGCATGTGGCAAAGAGCAGATGGTAGCAAGGTGGTGAACGGCAAGGACAGGATGCTGCCGTCCTTGTTTGGTGGTGCGTTCCTCTTGACAGGAGAAACAAGGCCTGCTTTTACCACATCTGTGTAAAATTTGTTTGTAGCTCCAGTGATTTCCCTAACAAGGGCAGAGGAAGAGCAAGGCTGTGGCTTGGTGTTTTTTTAAGTCTCCAGGAAATAATCTCTATGTGTGTTGCAGGTGTGGAATTGTTTCAGTCAGATGAAAAGGAAACCAGGGGCTTTGTCGTGTTGTGTTGAAGAACTAAAATTCCAATAAAGGGAAAACATAAGCAGGCTGGAAATCTGAGCATAGCCACTGGATGAGACTGTTTCCGCGGTCTGAAAGCCTCCTTCGCTTGCTTGCACTAACAGTTTGGCAGAAGAGCAGATAATTGTTTCCCTTGAGTTTGCATTACAGCCCAGCATAAAGCAGGTGCTATGAGCTGAGTGACACGCCGAGGGAAGATGCGTGTGCCCTGGGAGGGTGTCAGCAGGACCAGGATTCAATTCGAAAGCCAATGTGAAAGAACAAACGACAGTGACACCTGATTGTGATTGTTTCTCCTTTTGATTTAGCGTGAGGGTTGTCGGAGGGGAGCCGAGGTGTCACTTAGCTCGTTGAAGCCCTTGCCCTAGCGATACAGGAAACGCAGGTACGGATTGCTCCGTGCCGTCTTCTCACAGCTCCTGAAGGCAGCTTGAGGCACCTCCAGTTTTCTTGATTGCAACAACTGCTGTAGGTCTGGCATCTTTAATTAGTGGTCTAGCAGAGGTAGCTGGCCTCGATTAAGGCTTGGCTTTTAAGGTTGCTGGTTAGACAGGTTGTTTTGTAAGCCTCTGCTCTCAACTGGCCTAGTAGCTTCTTAAAATGCAAGTTTATCTTTGGTGCGGAGGCCTCACTTTGTATGCGCTGGAGACGGGTGGAAGCGAATACCGCGCAGCTGGGATGAGAGGCCTTGCTTGGCCAGCGCGCTCTTCCGATGCTGCGCAAGCCACGGAGGTAGCGGAGGTGTGCGCCCTTCTGCGCTCCGAGGCGTCCGCCTTCGTGGCGTTAGGGGTCCTTTTCCTTTGCTTTTTGACCAGCTGTGCGTTGACACTTTCCTGGTTTATCAGCCACGAAGCAAGGAGCAAACACGGCTACGTTCCCCTGAAAACTCTTGCACTGGGTCTTTGTTGTAGCGGAGGGTTTGTGGATTGTTTAGGCTTTGTAAGACAGAAGAAACCGGTTTCTGGTAAAGCAGGGCTTATTAAGAGAAGAGTCTTTGGTGTGAGCAGGTGACCTCACGCTTTGGGGTGAGGCTGGCTGCCCAGCAGCTTCCTGGGGATGCCTGGAGCTGGAAAACCCTTAATGACTGGGTGTAGCCCGAGTGGGTGACGCGGGGGCTGGCCTGGTTGGGAGGATCCGCAGCTATCGCCATTGCGCTCGCGTGGGGCGCGAGGTTTGGCCCCTGGTTCTTGCCGAGGGGGTAGCGGGGAGGGTCTTTGCTGGGGTGGTGCTAAAGGGTCTCCGCAGCTTCCTTGGGTGACTTTCTGGGAAGGGGTCTGAATCCCTCCCCGAGACGAATTCTGGTGTACTCGAGGAAGGGGTGGGAGGAGTGACCCGGGAAACGCAGGACAGGCTTACAGTGAAGCTTCCCGCTTGTGTCACCTGGCTTTCTGGATGTGGCCACCCGAGGGAATGGTTCTGGGAAAAGGAGTTTGACTCCATTTAGGGACTGGGCAGCTCCTGCATACGTGGTATCACAAAATGCCTGTCAACATCAGTCCTTCTCGCTCACTCTAATGCTGCAAAAGGAGCTGCCTGTGCAGAAAAACAGCATTGTAAGAGTAGCTGGAAATAAGTTATTAAAGAAAAGTGGTTCTTTCGTTTGCAGTTCAGATTCTGAAATAATTGGCTATGCCTTGGACACTCTCTACAATGTAATATCGAATGACCTAGAAGAGGAGGAGCAAGGTAAGCGCTTGGTAGTAATAGTTGTACTAACTGTGGGGGTGCTTTCCTTAGTGGTTTTGTTCAAATGATAAACTGTAATACTCTGTGATTTACTAATGCTGAGACTTGCTATGTCATTGTGTAGCTGTTATGATAATGTTAAATATTGTGTTGTATGCAGCTTGTATTAAAATAATACCAAATGACTTTTTTTACAGTGATTTTAAAAATTATACGCTGTGAACAGCGGCCGCATTGGAATGGGATAATTCGTTGTTTTTTCTATTTTGTAAATAAAGAGTCGAGTCATTCTTTGCTCCTGGGAAAGGACGGTCCTGTCTGTCACTGTCAAATGTGACACTGCTACCCGATGGTTTAACAAGGATATTGAGATAAAGTCTCAGGTACCTATGATAAGGTGGCTGTATGTAAGTGTGAAAACCTTCCTGTCCAGCCCCGCTGTGGCAATTTAGAAGGAGAGTCCGCCTGTCCTTCCCAAGGTAGTTACGTGTAGAAGTATACACTGCACAGCTAGGCTGTGGAACCGCCTGCCCCTCCTGCCTTTATTTTATTTTTGAAGGCCTTTCTTGGTAGGCTGTCAACGATGGTCTCGAAGGCCAACAAAGTGGTGGCAGCCGTTAAAACCAACCCCGTATTTCCCAGAAGCACCAGTCAGCAGGAGGAAAGGACAGCAGTAACCCAGATCAGGCTGGGGCGACAGCAACGTCCTTAAAACTCGATCCACGAGTTGGACCTGTGAGTGCCCAGACTGAAGAAGAGCCAGATGCTTCTGCCAAGAAAAGCAGCTGTGGATTATAACCATTTTGGGCTCCTGAAGGGTGAATGGTGTGGAGGGCAGGAGGGGCCCAAGGGTCCCTGTGTCTAGCCTGGAGGACCTGCCTAGAGAAAGGGATGGGATCTGGCTGCGGGCCGTGCAGGTGCTAGCCTGGGAGGAGGTGGCCCCGATGAGAGCCCCGTCTGTCAGACGCTGAGCCGGTGTGCGCTCCCGCCCGTGGCCGCGCGAGGGGAGACCAGGCAGCAGTCACAGCCACGCTGGGGGCTGCCCAGTAGGTCAGTAGCTCTTGGACAGAAGCGGGTGTAGTAGAGGGGGATTCACCTGACCTTTCTGACATTTCGCCTGTGCCACGTTGCAGGTGTTACTTGGAAAACCATTTCCGCTTGTATTTGCGCACCAGGTCTTGGCTTGATCACAGTTTAAACTAGTCATCGAAGCCAGATGGCCACAGACTTGCTTTCTAAGGTTTCAAGAGGAAAACATCAACAAAAAAGAACAAGTCTTGTAGGGTATCCATTCTGCTTCTGGGTGAATGACTGAGAATCCATCCTACCAGCTTGTGCAAAAAACATTCAGTGGTCTCGGGCAAGCGTAAATACAGTGTGAGCAGAAGGATGAATTTAAGGTGACTGAATATCTATGTGTTCATAACATCCTGCATTTGCCGTGGGCCTCGAGTCTTTCCAGTTCCTGATGGCACTTGTATCTCATTTTTCAGTGTCAGTTAGGTTTAGTAGAGCCCAAATGCTCCTGTGAAGAGGCAAAATATGAGGTAATGCTGCTGCTGGGGCTGAAGGCTCTAGTCTGCAGTATTTACTCCAAGATACTTCTTCAAAGGCTCCTTAAGTGATAAATAACCTACTGGGAAGTAGGTGAGGGTTCTCGGAGATGAATAACTTTGTGCCAGTGCGTTGGCGTTAAGGTTGTGCAGTATGTCCTTTCACGGTGCCTTCTACGATGAATGTCTCATCTTAGGTAGCTGCAAGAGACTTGCCAGCTGAAATCCTGCTGGGATACCTTTTCCTTGACCAGCTCTCAAATCATCGCTTTGCTTACTTGCCCTTCTTTTCCTTGTTCATCCAGTTGCCTCATGTGGATGAAAGCGGTTTGGAACAAGACGATAGTTTTACAGTGCTGGTCAATCCGTGTTCAGGGCCGCGGCCTCCGTTATAGACGCGATGAGAATGTTATTAGCAGTTTCTTAGGAAGAGCAAAGAATTGACAAACTTGAGTTATGTATGTGCTATTGCCAGTGTTGAAAGAGTTAGGGGGTTGTTGAGTTCAGCCGTTTCCACGAGACCTACCCGAAGGAGTAATTGCTGCTGTAGAAAGCTAGGATGGCTGCTTTGAAAATCTGAGCTTATGCTGCTACTGGTTGTGCTGTTTGGAAAGCTATTCAACTTGTAAACCTTTCTCTTGTTTCTTTTTCTTTTTACCTGCACTGACAGATGATTCTGAAGGTAAAAGAACTTTTACTTATACAAATATGGCACTTTGTTTTAGGCCTAGTTGCTACTCACACCCGTAACAGTCGCTGCCGTTTAAAAAGGACACTGTAAAGACTTGCGGTGAAAGCACATTGCACTCTGCTTTACGCGTGTTCTGTGGAGCTAAAGCGTCTTACCAGTTTAACTTCTCACATGGTTTGGGCACGCTGAATGCCAGCACATCTTCAGAGTGTGTTAATAATCCTTGTTTAGGATGTTGCCAAAGTGTGCAGCTTGAGAACAAGCAGGATTTTAATGGGCAAAAGTTTGTGAACAGAGTTCCTGTTTTCACTAAGCCGTCGTGTTGGACACAAATGCAAGCGCTGCACGTAAGCATCCTTCACAGTGTCTCTTTTAAGCAATGCATGTTAAAATACAGTGTTCACTTCTACCATAAGTTACCACTAACACTTTGTATGTTACCCTTTATTAAACTGATATCAAAATGCACTCCATGTGTATATTTTAAGATTAAATTCTAGTTTGCCTTGCTGCTTGTTAGTGAATCACCCAGAGCTAATTGTAATTGATGCAAGTGGTTCTTTTTCTTTGACCCTGTGAACGTGTAGACTTAAAGAGCGGTTATGGGTAGAAGTCTGGTTGCAAGGTCTGTGATGTAGCCGCAAAAGTAGAAGATGGAGTTGCACTTTGCCTGTCTCTGTCTGTCTCCTCTTGCTCCCTTTATTTTTTAAAAACTGAGTAGTAGAAATGCTCGTAGGAAAGAGTTGAGAGAAGAAAGAAAAAGACGACAACTTGAATTTGGCCCTTTTATAGAAGAATCTAAAAAGTCCTGAACTAGAGTCAAGCTTTTGGAATAAATAAAAACTACAGCAAACTCGTAAGAGGCTATATATAATACCTTGCAGTGAATCACCATTGCCAACAGTTTGAATTGGGTTGGTTGAATTAAAATCGTTTTCTTGACACCAAATTTTTTATGGTGGAGTCCTTTGCTTTCTTGGATTTGCCATACCCTGACAAGGTGCAGAGTTTGAAGATTATCTGTGGTCTTTGACCCTTTTTATAGGTACTCACTTGTTAATGGTTTGTTAGTGAGTTCTCGATAAGGCTGCGTATCCTGCAGGTTAAGCAGAAGGAAGAATCCTTGTTTTTCCTTCACCTCACCAAATGAGACCTTCGGATAAATTCAGTGTTTTTACCACGTACTGTCTGTGTGTTGTGCTTCACCTGTGCCTGCGGTTTCATCAGCTCGCGTGGGACGGAGTCGTGGTGCTCCACGTACACCTGTGTGATGTGCAGGGCAGCCCCTGCAGAAGGCGACCTGCGGTGCCTTTCCTGCGGCTCTTCCATGAAGTGTTGGCCGTCGGAGCTGCCCGATGCGGAGAGCGGAGCCTGGGCAGGGGCGGGGTGCGCTGTGGGACGGGGGAGAGGGCAGCGGAGCCGCAGCCTCCTTAGGGCAGCGTGGGCAGAGGAGGCCTCGTGGGGAGAAGGGTGCTTGGCTGGAGCTGGGGGGGAGCGGCCGTGTCCTGCGTATTGCTCCCCTAGCAGGTAACGTGTGCTCCCTGCCCCTCTGTGCTCCGCTGAGAAGCCTTGTGTAAATGCAAACAAGCTGACAACCAACCTATTTTTTTTAAACTCGATGAGAGGCTGGTTTCTTATGGGGTGGCCACTCGTGGCACGTACACCTGAATTCCTGCCCCATGGAGGGTTCTGGCTTGGAACTGCTGAGCCGTTGAACAGCTGAGGTCTCGGGGACTGGGTTGGACTGAAATGAAATGTTTTCTCTTCCTGTCCAAAATGAACATAAAATAAAAACAGCTCCCCTAGCATTAGAATTGCTCTTCCTCAGTTTTTCAACTGAATTCCTGAACTGTGCCAACCCATAGCATCTACATAGGACTGTGGGGTGAAAAAGCTTTGTAAGTTGTTGCGCAGCCTAGAAAGCCAGCAGTGGTGTCAGCTGCTGTTTGCACGTTTGCAGTTGTTTTTTGGTTTGTGCAACAGGGATGCATGAAATGATAGTGTAAGTTGAAATTTCCATGCTACCCTGAGTCTACACAACTGAAGAGTAAATAACAGAATGGCACTTAGTTTTCCCTGTGAAATTAATTTGTATTCCAGGACAAAAAGTTTTGGATGCTAAACTGTTTTAAACTTATGCTCCTTTCCTGATGTTTAGGTTTTTTCTGGTGTTAAACCAAAAAAAAAAAAGTGTTCAAGCCAATTAGCTTTTGATGGTTTAGATTCCCACTGCTTGCTTCAAGCCTCTGGGTATGGAATGTGCTTTGCAGATGAGGGAATGGTCCTTGTGGGGAGCTAACTCCTCCACTGGATCAGTTCAGCTGGATGTGAACGTAGCAGCTCTGAGACTTTCTGCCCCTCCGCTGCCGGGAGGGTGCTCTCCTTCTCTCTGAATTTTCTGCTCGCTTAAGAGGGTGCTTGGTTATACCCTTATCAGGCAACTGCGGGGGGCGAAAACTCTGAATCGGGTCGGATACGATCAATGGAGATAGGATGTTTTTCTTTTTCTGCTGAACTGAGTTTGTTTAGTAGATTCTTGGTGCTCTTCTCTTTTTAAAATAAAGTACTTCTCAATAAAAGTTATGTTTAGCGTACTGTAGGTTTTCTCTTTTGTGCAAAGCTTGTGTCAGTGCTTGTTTTGAAAGTATTTCCATTAACGTCACAGCAATGACTCTAAACCTTTTTGTCACCCGCTGCCCTATTTTAGTAAGAATAAAAGTCACAACTAGCCGAAGTTCCGCTAATGGTGTGTTGTAATAAATTGTTTTCTACTATTACAGAAGAAAACGTATCAAAACAAGTTGATGATTTGGGAAGCCAGTTCACAGAGATTTTCATTAAACAGCAAGAAAATGTCACGCTTTTGTTGACTCTTGTGGAGGTGAGTAACAGGATCATACTGGGAATACTGAGAGATACGTGGTGCTGCCCAGGGAGGTGGTTTTAATGGATAAAGCTATGTTTTTTGTCTGTCTAGTGAAGCCTGTGTCAAATGTGAGGTGTTCTTAGACATAGTGACCGCGGGGTTGGAGGCGAGTGAAGACCGTGACCTGGATGAAAGGCTTTAGCGCAGCTTTTAAAGCAGTGGAACAGTTAAAAGGCTTTTAGATGTTTGATTAGAAACAGTAAAAATTAATGCTCCACAAACAGAAGCTGTTGTCACTTGTGGAAGATAATTTTTCAGATGATCATTAAAGGATAATGAGATAATAATGTCTGTTGAGATACAATTTGAGTAGAAGGGGGGACTGCTTTCTATCAGCCTGGTGCGTTTAACGCATTTTACAATTTTCCAATGGTTTTATCCTCAAGGACTGCCTCTTTGTTCTCAACTGTTAAAATATTTGTTTCCAAACTAAGACTATGATTGTGCTTGAGAGAAAAAGATCATTATGGATCTCTCTTGCTTTTTTTTGGCTGTTGTTTTTTTTTTTCCTTCTTCACAGTCCATCTTCAGTGAAAAGATGGTGTTCTGCTCTTCCCATATGGAGCTTATGTGATGCTTTCAGCAGGATTAAATATTTACCAGTGTATCTGAGGCTTCATCCCTGAGTGTCGAGTTTTGGCCTCAGTAGCTGGATGTGCAAAGTGGGGGCAGTTTGGTAGACTATGGTTAGTGAGTTAGTAACACTGTCTTTGTGAAACTTCTGGCTGTGGCTGACAGTACTTTAAAACTACTTAATGAGTATGAAGGGTTGGCTTATAAATACATTCTTGAGATGAATACATGCAATATGTATTGCAGGAAAATCCAGGATATCCTTGACTGATTTACCTGTTGCAAGTTAGACTAGGGCCTTTCTCCGCAGCAGGGTGCTGCTGATTTTATTGATCCAAATCTGAGATCTGCAAGTTGAAAACAGCGAGCGTCTGTCCCAAAGACAGGTAAAACCTACAGGTGGAGCTGTGTGACTGCTGAAAGTAGCTTGGTGTGCAATTAATTGCACACGGAAGCGTCATTTGGTAAAAACGTATATAGCATTGTGCAGAGCTGGAAGCTTGCAACCTGTTTTCTAAGTTACCCTTTATTTTTCCCCGCAGATGCCGTAGTTCAGCATCCTCTTTGCTAGCAATACTGTGCCATTCAGGGTTTGTCCTGTACAAAAGTCAGCTTTAGAAAAAGCTTTATAAACCATCCAGCCTGCTTGGTGAGACGGTTAGGAACCGGGTTAGCTACCGCCTTTCTGCAGCAAGTGGAGTGGAGGTGTTTATCTTGGCCAGGTGCTGAGGAAGGTGAGGTGCTGCGGAAAGGACGAAACTCAAGTTTTCACTTGGAACTAGGAACAGAGTTAAAATAAGACTGCTTGTCCAGATTAGTGATCTGCTGCCTCACTTCAAGGTGGTGTTTTCAAACCAGCAGGGTTAGAGCACGGAAGGCTCTGTGAGGTGACTGAGTTGAGAGGAGGGTTCAGCCACCAGCTCTTGAATGGGCTGAGCTGACTTGGTGAGCCCAAAGTTTCGTTGTGGTTGGTCAAGTCTGTTCGTGGCCTCGTTAGTTCTTGAGCTTTCTCTTGCTGACGAGACCCGGTTTTAACAGAGAAGCTGCTGTTAATCTTTGGGACTAGGAAGGAGACAGAAAAAGGGCTTGCTTTTGTTTCCCCCTCAGGTTTCTGGGTAATGTGGGCTGATCCCTGGAAGGCCAGACTGACTGGTTTTTAGAAAGAAGAAATAGCTAGGAAAGCTACTCTGGAAGAGAGGGAGGAAAGGAAGCTGCTGGAGTTGATAATAAAATAGAAAGAACCAGGGAATAAGATAGTGTTTTGACTTGCTGGCTGGGAACTGTAATAGCAGGGATAAGAAAAGAAATTTACAGGAGGTGAAATGCCGTGTCTGTTTGGTGTCTCTCTGTAACTGGTGGCTAGAAGAGAAAGCAGAATATTGAGGAATTCATTACTTAACGTACTGCGCCCGATCTCTGCAGGAGTTTGACTTCCACGTGCGTTGGCCTGGAGTGAAACTACTTACATCTCTTTTAAAGCAGCAAGGACCTCAAGTGCAGCAAATCATTCTTGTCAGCCCTATGGGTAAGTGGCTGAGTTTATTGCTGGTAAACCTGGAGCCGGGAGCTCAGCAAACATCATGACAGAGGAGTCCAGAGCAAGGTGTTCTAAAGACCCCCAGCATGAAAAAGCTGCACCTTTTTTTATGCTCTTCTTTAATGCGTTTCTTGCAGGTGTTTCCAGACTCATGGATTTACTAGCGGACTCTAGGGAGGTTATACGAAACGATGTAAGTACGGAACAAAGGCAGTTTATCCCATTAACAAATAGTAACTCTCAATTGAATTGCTTAGTGCTCGTGCAGAATTGGGATTAAGTTTAACAACTGCACGTGAAGAAATGGTGGTTGGTAGTTGGGAACGTTTCATTCCTCAGTCGAGACGGGTGGCTGTTGGGTGCCTCGGCACAGTTCACACAACAAATGCAGACTGTTGTGTGTAACGCGAACGCTCACCCTTGCACAGGGCTCTCCTAGTACGTTAGCTGATCTTTCTCTTGGCCTTCTGTCAGGTTCACTTCAGTTCTTCCTCTTGGCTCATGGGATGCCAAAGTGTGCTAATTACTGACTGCAGAAGAGATGAGATGCTTTACGAGTTCCCTTTTTCATGTGTGTAGCCGTTGAGCATCCTTCTCCACAGTACTGTGCTTCTGTTGGGAAGTGCAGCGAGGCATGAGGGAACTGTCCCGTGGTGTCCGTGGTGGGTTTGTTAGGTGTGCCGAGTCGCCAGGCACGCGGTTCTGTCCTGTCATTCTGGCCAAGGATTACGCTGCTGATCTAGCATACTTCTAAGAACTGCGACTTTGAAAAGCAATGTAGTTCCAGTAAAACTAAGTTTAACTTCTTCTCTCCCCCACCTGTCAAGGGAGTCCTGTTGTTACAGCAATTGACCAAAAGTAATGCAGCCATACAGAAGATTGTTGCCTTTGAAAATGCCTTTGAGAGACTTCTGGATATCATAACAGAAGAAGGAAACAGCGATGGAGGTACAGAAAAGTCTAAGACTTATTCATAGTCTTGTGCTTCTGCCCAGACTCTTAGGTGACAATGTTGATAGGCTGATGTGAGTACGTAACAGGAGCTAGGTCAGTGGGTAGAAGGATGAAAACCTACAACCTGGTGGTAAGGAACGGAGCAAAACCAGACTGAGCAAGTAGGCAGGCTTTCAGCATCTGTTGGAAACTAGTCTTGAGCTATTTAGTTAAAACATCGGTTAATTTTTGTGAGCGTGTGTATGTGAGTTTGTGTGTTCCTGTCTGGCTTAGGTCTGTGAATGTACATGCCTCGAACGGCAGGGTCAGATGTGCGTGTGCTGCGTTCGTCACTTACCGAGCTGAGCATCCGCGTTCCTCCCGCGAGGTCCTCGGATCCTTGGAGCGGCTGGAACAGCTGCTGAGTTTCTTCAGCTTCACTAATAATGCAGTTTCCTGGTCAGGTCCTTGCCAAATCATTTACCTGTTGGGGAGAGCGGGAAAGGATAAAATGAGCAAAAATGATGCAGTACTGAGGTGCTTTTTTTTTTTTAATTAGCAACATATTATGAGTTTACCACCAGTTGTAGTTTGGTTCAGGGTTTATTTCAGTAACAAGACAGGTTGCTGTTCCATGACCTTTCTGTGGGCTGCAGGAGCAGTTAATGCTTCTCTCCTGGCTGAATTATTCCAGGTATGCTGGCATGGAAGGATTAAGCAAACCTTTGATTCAAAGCTGCTATTTTTAGGCAGTTAATAATTTTGGGAGACTTGGTATGTAAATTCCTAAGTGCTAGGAGTTCTCTGCTTTCCCCCTCCTGCGTGTCCACTCCTCCTGTCTGCAGCCCGGCCGAAGGCTGGATGACCAGCTGCGGCTCTGCGGCAGGAGTGGGAAGGGGGAATGGGACAGCTGGGCTCTCCCTGTTCTCCCGCTCCCGAGCCTGGCGCTGCCGGCGTGTTCTCAGAAGTGCCTGGAGTAAGTCTTGATCCTTTCTGTCAAGTCCAGACTGGGAGGCGTCCCAGCAGTACCAGAGCCAGGCTGCCTTGATGGGTGCTGTCTTCTGGACAGTTGTCGGAGGATTTTCTGTTCGCAGAGTACATAGTGGATGAGCATCCTAAGAATCACCTCTCCACCAAAATAACCCAAAAAAGTACCTTTGAAATGAGTGGAAGATGTAGCAATTGATTAAAGAGAAGGAATTTGTAATCCAGTAAGAATTGCTGCATTGGAATCATGATGCAGTTCAACAGGAGCTTCGTTTTAGTGCTTACAATCCAGAGACAGTGGTGTAGCCCGACTCTGAGGTAGGTGTACTCCAAGACACAAAGCGCTGATGGTGCGGCTTTGTTTGCAGTTCTTCCCTTCCTACCCACTTAACTCACACAAACTGTATATTTTCTGGAAATAACATTTCTGATTCAGACTTGTGGAAGGAACTCAGTTACGGTTTCCTTGGAAATAGGCTGGATCGGCATCGATGTATTTAGTTCAGAGTGACATTTGATTATTTTTTCTCGCGTGAGGTTCACAGTTCTTTATTGAAATCTAATGTTTGTTACGAGTGAAGAGTTCAGAGTGTGTGCCCTGTTCTGTCTAGAACATAGCCAGTGCGTGGAGAAGCTAGTTAGTTTTCCATGTGTCATCGTTTGATTAATGTTCTGGTTCTTTTGTCTCACCAGGAATAGTAGTGGAAGACTGTCTCCTCCTATTACAAAACTTGTTGAAGAACAATAATTCCAATCAGAATTTCTTCAAAGAAGGCTCGTACATTCAGCGTATGAAGCCTTGGTTTGAAGTTGGAGATGACAACTGTGGGTGGTCTGCACAGAAAGTAACTAATCTTCACCTAATGCTGCAGGTAAAACGCTTCATCTAACTCCTAAGTCAACGCTTTCCCAGCTGTCTTGCTGTGAGGAAGAAGTGTGCTGTAACAGTGAACTCTGAAATCCAGGTGTTGTCTTTGGCTCAGAATTAGCTACCGGTATTGGTGGGACGTGCTGCTTTCGGCACAAACACTATTGCCACACGGTGAACTTGGGGTGGCGGGCATTTCGCTTAACTTGGTTTCGCTTCACTTAAGATGTACCGGTGGTTTCAGCTAAACGCTTACTTGGGGGATGTTGTGTATGAAGAATTGTCCCGGCTGAACTCACGTATGGCTGCGGGGCGTCACGCGAGCTCCCGTAGCTGCCTTCACGATGGGTTCGCCGTTACTGGCTGTTGGGCACCGTCCCTTTTGCTCGCCCCTCCAAAAAAGGAAAGGAGGTTTTCCTGTTCTGTGGCACTTCGTGTTGAAGTGAACAGTAACCACGAAGGCGGTTTCTCACTTGACAAAATGTAGTTCCAACAAATGGCGAGCCAAATAATAGAGTAGATAGAACTGCCTTTCTCATCGTTCCGTTGCGACATTTGCAACGGCGTCAGATATTTGAAGTTTTTAGAGGGTTTCAACTGAACTCTAAATCAAATAGTCATAGGTAGTTACGAGAGGACCATGCTATGTAGTTCTTGTTTTCTATGCCCATTTCTAGGCGCAATTCTATTTCATGGCTAAACTTCAAATGGGTGAATCTGTTTTGTTCTGCGTTTCAGAAGGTCTTGGGCTCTCTTGACGTACAAACGTTATTTTTTCAGCTTGTGCGGGTACTGGTGTCTCCCACGAATCCTCCTGGTGCCACCAGCAGCTGTCAGAAGGCGATGTTTCACTGTGGGTTGTTACAGCAGCTCTGCACAATCCTGATGGCAACGGGCGTTCCTGCCGATATCCTGACAGAAGTAAGAGGGAGCAAATAGAGGGAGGGGATGGGGCGACTGAATGGGTAAAGGCCGGAGTCCCCAGGGATAATGGGTGGCTGCAGAGACAAACTGAAATTATAGTATTTGCTAAGAAGGTATTTCAGATGGCAGAGACGTCAGCTTCCTGTGCGGGTACTGTAATGTAAGACAGTCTTTTACTTTCTGTTCTACAACCAGCAAGTATTCAGGTTTGATTAATTTTTCTGTTGGATTTCCGCATGTCCAAGAGTGGCTGAATTCCCTGATGTTTTTATCTGTTTTGGGGTTGAGTGGTTTGTTGCTGCTGTTATCTTTTGAGAGAGTCTAGAAGTATTCCGACTCGGCAGGTTTCCAAGGATGAGGGGGTTTCAGCTTCTAGAAGGCTGGGTCGGCAGTGCAGGATGAGATGTGTTTTCCCTCGATAAACTGACGTGCTTAGGCTGAGCGTAGACTGGTTCCTGTGGTGTGGCCTCCATTCCTATCCTTTTATCTTCTAAAGAAAACAAAAGAAGAAACCTTTTAACTGTCCAGTTGAACTGGCTGTCATAGCAAAACTGACCTGACGTAGAAAACGAAGGTGGAGGGTAACGGGGTACAGTAGATCTGTCTGAGCTTTCTGTCCCTTATGCTGCACTCAGTGTGCGTCACAGCTGTCTGCTGTGTGGATTTCACTTGAAATGGTTTTATTGAATAAATTCATCTCCGTGCTGAGACTCGGTATGTGTTTTTCAATACCAAGCTCTCAGGGTTATCTTCATTAATTTTGAGTGATCTAGGTAGCGCGTTATGGTTCACATATAACTATCAATTTAACCTTTTCTCTGCCCTTTCTGTAGACTATTAATACTGTATCAGAGGTCATTCGAGGATGCCAGATGAATCAAGACTACTTTGCCTCTGTAAATGCACCTTCTAATCCACCAAGGTAGAGGAAGAAAAGTGTTTAACTGTGTTAGGTAATGATGTATTGGTATGGGCAGCGGCAGCCTGATCCAAAGGGTTGTTTGCATTCAGCGTTGGGAATTACCATAGAGAGCAACAGCATCGGGTTCACGCTGGGTGTTACTAGATACAGCCTGAGGCTGGCTGGTGGGTTTCCACAGAGATGAGGCTTAGAACTGAGGGGGTTTTTGCCTACCTGGTACCTGAGAAGTTTGTAGATCGGGATGAGCTGCCGCTGTCAGCCAGAGAACAGTCTGCAAAAGGACTCAGAGGCTGGGAAAATAGGCAGGTACTTGCTATCTACTCAGACTGGGGACCAGCAAGTGTTAGCTCGATGGGACTTCGATCTCAGCTTTGAACATGAGGGTAGAAAAAGACCTTTGGTCTCACGAGCTGCTAGTGGCCTTATGAGGCACCTTCTCCAATATTACTGAAGCTGGCAGGGAAGAGCAGGGGAATCAGTGGGAGACGGAAATGCTGCAGAGGAACACGAGCTTGTTGCAGTCACGTATAATGAATCTACTGGTTTGGCTTTTAACTAACTGGTATTAAAATCAAAGGCTTTACTCAAATGTTCGAAAAGGTACTAGATGGAGTGGGCAAAAGCCTCTCCCTTTACCCAGAGAATACGCTCCAAACTGTCTGTCTGTACCTGTCTTCAGTCACAACTTTGTCCTAACGGTTTTTCTTTCCTTTCCAAACAGGCCTGCAATTGTAATGCTTCTGATGTCCATGGTGAACGAAAGGCAGCCTTTTGTGCTACGTTGCGCTGTTCTCTACTGTTTCCAGTGCTTTTTATACAAAAACCAAAAAGGACAAGGAGAAATCGTTTCCACGCTTCTGCCATCTACCATTGACGGTACGCAAAGCTGGCATCTCTGCAGCGAGCTGTGACTCGCGCAAATGTTTAAGGCATCAACTGGTGATGTCTTTTGCCAAGTTATTTACCTGCCGCGAAGCGTCTGATCCGAGTGAGATGATTTGACTCGCGATTCCTCTAAAACTTCACTAGTTTGGGTTTTTTGGGCTTTAAACTGTACGTTCGCGTCTTCAATACCTTGCTGGTTTTGTGGCTTGTTTTAATCTCACGTGCACCTCTTGGCCGTTCGGGTAGCTACAGGTAACTCGGTCTCGGCGGGTCAGCTGCTCTGCGGGGGCCTCTTCTCCACGGACTCGCTCTCAAACTGGTGTGCCGCGGTGGCCCTGGCCCACGCCCTGCAGGAGAACGCCACTCTGAAGGAGCAGCTCCTGAGAGTGCAGCTGGCCACCAGCATCGGCAACCCGCCGGTGTCGCTGCTGCAGCAGTGCACCAACATCCTCTCGCAGGTACGCGCCCGCGGTGAAGCTCCGGGAGTCGGGGAAGGGCGCCCGGCAGGAACACGAGGGCTGTGTGGAGTGAGAAGGAGGAGTCTCGCTCTTACGCAGACTTTTTTTCAGCTTTGCTAAAGCACTCTGCTTCAGGGGGAGGAGAGAAGCGGCAAACGTTGCTTTTTCATCGGCGATTGCTGCTTGATGTTGCCTGCGCTCAGTAGGCAGAGGGTCCTAAAGCCTCCAGACGTAAAGCCTGGTGTAAGAGACGAGGCAAACCGGCAGCATCCCCAGTCACGTTTTGTTGCTGAACAAGTGCCTGGTCAGTGTTCAGCCTCTAAGTGCTGACTTGACACTGTGCGAAAACACCAGGCTATTCTGTATTGCTTGTTACTGGTTTTGCTGTCCAAAGCGAAAAGCTTTTTTTGAACTGGTTCAACATTTAAACACCTGGCTTGGCAAATGACACGCGAGTTAACTTCACCTCCCAGCCCACGCTTCCTCGTGACACGCGCTTCCATTATACATACTTTTCCCCAGAATAGTTAGAATAATAAGCAGCTAGTTAACGCTGGCAGCAATTAGATTTTCCTGCACTTAACAGCAGAATGCTATTATTTTGAACTTGTCCCTCTGACATTTTATCTACTTTACCTGAAAATGCCACAAAATCCTTTTTATCTTTTTCCCGGCCTTTTTGTCTAAGCTAAAAAATATTTGAGTCGGTAAAACTGCCTGTGGCTCTTGAGCCCTGAGTGATACAAGGGACTCGAACTTCGGGGGGGTGTTTCTGAAATGTGTTCCACTTCAAGGTTCTCAAATAATATGTGTGTAACTTGCAGGGGGATAAGATCGACAGACGGGTATGTATTTTTTGGCACAGCTTGGGCATTTTCTTGCCAAAAGCAGGCCTTTTCCTCTTGTCTTGGGTTTTGCTGGGGAGGTTTTCTTTAACTGCTTTTTGACGTGTTTCCACTCACAGCTCTGTGATGCAGTGGGGTTTGGGTTTTTCCCTAGCATAACAAGTTCTCTCTGTGTCTCCAGGGGATTCTCGGGGGGCGCACCACAGAACTGCGGGATAAAGATCTCGGGGAGCACGGGTGCTTTCTTTCCGGCGGGGCGGACTCACTCACCATCTGTTCCCCTGACAGATGTGCTTTCTTGTCAGAAAAATCACAACTGCTGCAAATGCTGTTTTCTCAGACTGGCCTGTAGCAAACAGCTGGTACCATCCGAAGTGGGAACATGCTGCTGATTTCCTGACTGCTAAAAGCCAGACTGTGTTTAACCCGCCTTCCGGCCACGCTGTACCTCCTACTGACCAGTGGAATTTTTAACCTTGGGGCCAGCAGTTGTGAATAGCAGGGATCTCATTACTAGCAAATGACCCCTGAAGTGAGCTGTTGGACTTCAAGGCTGGGTCACTTAAAGCACTGCTTCGTTGGTTATCCGCGGCACAAAGAACACTTCTGAAGTGTCTCTGCTGTGGAACCGTCTGCTTCCCTCACGGCGCTGACCACAGTTGTCCTGAGGGATGGGGTTGTGTTGTTACCGGCTGTGAGTTGTAGAGCAGCAGCGGTGGAGAGCTGTCACCTCTCCCAGCAGGCGTTAGCATGGCATGTCTAGAAAATAGCCGTGTGCTATTTTTCTTTTAGAGAGGGTGTTTTGGACGGTGTGGAAATCCTTAGGCAGAACGTGTTAATGAGACCTCCAAACAGCATGCAGGGCTTGAGAATAAATGTGTTTTGCGACTGCTTCCAGCGGATCACGTGTGCTGTGAATGCTGGGTCGCACGAGCAAAAGTAACTGTGCGTTTCTGACGAGATGAGGGACGCTCCTGTCAGTGTCCTCTTAGGAAGCACGAGGTGGGCCAGCTGGCAGGACTGCCACTTACAGCCCGTAGTCCCGGTGCTTGTGAGCTGGCTAATAGTGTTGGGACAAGAGGAGACAGTATTTGTAATGTAGGAGAGGAGAAAAGGGTTTCTAGTGTTGCTTGTTCTGGTTGAAGCCAGCATTTCGTATTGTTGGGTTAGGGGAGAATTGACTTGATCCTTGGACAAATAGAAATTGGCGTGTCTGCTGTCTCTGTGTGGATAATCGGGTGTCACAGCCATTTAGTCAGTAGTTTTTCAGTCTGAAGTTCTAACTTCCTTGGACTGGTTCTGGTCACTCCAAATAACTTGAGTCTATCCCAGGAGGGTGAAAGCAGTGCTGCATGGGGGGCTACCGGGGGATTAAATGCAGACTGGTAGCAATTAAACTGGTTATTAAACGGGTAAAGTGTAGCAAAGTCTGGTGTTTGTATAAACAGGAGCTTGGTGGAGGTGGTCAAGCCACACGGGCTGTTCTCAGGTCGGCTAGACTTGAAGGATGAGCATCAGGAAGGGCACAGCTCTCCCGCAAGAGTGGAAGGACTGGGGAGAAGGTATTCCTGGCAGGTTTGAAGCAGCCTGAGGTGTGAGGAGCAGCGAGGGGGGAAAAAGGAGCAGTTGCCTTCTCCACTGTGTAACGGTACTTGCAGGTGGGGACATGCTGCACGTGTGGAGGGTGGACGCTCTGTCCTTCAGCGCTGCTGCATCAGGGTCGTGTTCCCCAAGGAGGTTTCTGTGAAGTTACACAGTTGGCAGTGTCATGAGACTGTTGCTGCCTCTATTCTGGAAGTAATCTGGACGTTATTGGTGCTTTTACAGCACGCTCATGCTAAAGCAGTGTACAACTGTGTGACTTCCAGGGTCCCTTTGGACCCAAGCGGCCCTGCAGTTCGGTCAGATCGCATGTCGGGAGGCTTCAGGATAGCAAGGAGGGCCTGTGGGATCAGCAGGTTTTTCAGCTAAGCTGGGTGACAAGAGTCGGAGTTCACTCAAGCAGTGTGATGAAGCAGATAATGTTCTCTACGAGCTTGTATGACCTATGATTTGTCACCTGGGGTCTTATTCATGCTTCATCTGGAGACTGGAGTGTAAACACAGTCCTTAGCCCGCCCTAGTGGGTAATAAAAAGTGGTGGGACAGCTCTTTGGGCGTCCTGTCTGGCCTTTGGGGGTAACCCGCTATACGCTAGTGAGCAGCTCTTAAACAGGTCCTGCCATTAGACTGCCCTGGAAGTAAGCTCACCTCACGAGTGGAGGTGTGGAAGTCGTGTTGCGTGCAAGTCAGTAACTACCGACCGAGTGCAAGGTGGGCAGGGGAAACGTGCAACGGTGACAGGGAAGGTTAAAAGAGCTGGTCGACAGGAAAGGAGAGGGCAAGAGGAGAGAAGAGTTTGGGGGGGACGAGACAACGTGCAAGGAGGTCTGGGAGGGTGGAATGCAGTTGTGGCATTCAGCTAGAAGGGCCGCAGCAGGGAAGACAATTTCTGTGTTAACGCAACAGCACGAGAGGGTCACAACAAAGGTGGAGACAAACCTGTAGCAAAGAGAAGAGTGATTGCTAGCAGGGCACGTAGTACTCACCGTGACACCCGGCAGGCAGGCGCTGCAGTTCTGACACACTGCACTCCGGTCCCTGGATTAATGGCGAGGATCATGACGAAAAAGGGCCAGACGCTCCCGTTGGGATGTGTGCAGCGTTAGGGATGGCTGCCACACTCTCGGTATCTGTAACCTGCGTTCTCCTCCTTTGTGGAGACGGTTTTGTCTTAGTGAGGGTGATGTTGCTGCAGCAAGTCACAGCACGTCCGAAGGAAGTCCTCGAGGCTCTTCAGAGCATGGTACGTTCTTCCGGAGTTGCTAGACCCAGTTCCTGCCTGTCTTGTGGTCAGCAGTGGCAGTTGGGTAGCCGGGAGCCTGCTCCTGACGAGCTGCTTGCCACACTGCCGCTCACTGGTTGTTTCGATGGGCAAACCAGACTGGCTTATTCAGAGATCTGGGGGGGCTTTTGGTTTTTTTGGTGTTTTTTTAATGCTTAGCTGAAGTTAGAAACAACCCTGCCTTCAGCTCTAAAGCCATAGGGGTTATCAGAGGCAAGGATGGAAGTTCACCGTCGCAAGCGCAGATGACTCTCAAGCACAGACTCTTTCTTTGGTATTGATGATTCCTTCTCTCTCTTGCCACTCGCTTGATCCCCGTCTTGACCACTCATTCCAGTGTATTTTCTTGACGCCTTTTGAAGATACCCCAACAGTTCTGTATGCCTCATCTTGCTTTCGAGACCGGACATTAGCTTCCAGTTACTTTACCCGATTTATTAGCTGCTCGTGTGAAGTTTAGTTTTCCTTGCAGGGAACTGCAAGTTTTTCTTGGTTGCCTCCTGAATGTTGGCTGTCGGAAGAGACGCGTGTCTGTCTTAAAGCTGCTGTGGCCACACTATCTGCAGCAAAGACAAGAGGGACAAAAGCTGAGAAGTCAATTACCAGATAAAAACTAATTTTCCCTAGTTCACAAAAACCAATATTGCAGTTAGCATTCCTCTTGCTGGCTTAGTGTGTCTATTGTGTGAACCAAAAGCCACTTCAGTATTACCTTTGTTTACTTAGAAAATAGTATTAGGAACACATGGCAATTTTTAGTCAGCAGGGGAAGCCTTCGTGATGGGAATCCTTACCTGACTTAATTGACAGCTTGTTCCTTCTTCATAGGGGTTGTATGTGTGTTCTTTCATGTTACCCTAGTATTAATTATAAATGCAGAACTAATTTGTTATGACTTTTTTTTATACCGGTGCTAATTTGCATTGAGTCCTATTTCACATCTGTGTTGCTTGTTGTTTTGCTCTGAAAACAGTTAAGTATGAGTGGTTTAATACTTGCTTTATCAGAGCACTAAAGCTGTGTTCAGCCTAACTAACAAATGGGTATTCTCAAAGACATGACTTGTCGTTTATAAAAGGATGAAGTGAAAGTGGGTGAGTTCTGATTCAGTACAGCTTTTTTTTTTGTGTTTTAGTCCTCCACTGTGGAAGGATAACCATGAGGTGTGTTATTCTTTTCAGGGCAGCAAAGTACAGACCAGGGTTGGACTACTGATGCTGCTTTGCACTTGGCTAAGCAACTGCTCGATTGCGGTCACCCACTTCCTTCACAATCCAGCCAATATACCTTTTGTATCCTTGACCTGCTCGCAGGGTAGGAGCACTTGCCTAGAAATTACTTGTATTATTCATGGTAAAGTTCAATGTTTATCCAGGTAAGTTAGCAGGGATACTGCATGATGGTAATGAAAGTGCCCTCGGGCAAGAGATAGAACCAGCCTCCGTTGACAATGCTCTGTGTAGGCTGACCTGTCTGTAAGATGCCCGTGTAAATTCAATTGCGGTGGAAAGTCACGTCGTTCCAACAGCAAAGCGTATTTCTGTCGCAACAAGCCCTTGGATATTTTTAGTGTGACTTACGCTTATACCTAAGAGGTAGGAAGAATGCTTCCTTTTTCTGTTGAAGCTTATTTCTCTGCTTGCTTTCCAGGAAAGAAATCTGACTGAAGTACGTAAGGCTAAACTGTCACCTTAGCTAAACTGAAAATCTGTTTGCAACAACTAAATCTCTTCGGCTGAGCAGAGCGTTACCGAGAAACGAAATTTGAGGGAAAGCAATGATAACCCAAATCCTTCAAAAGGAGAACTAGCTACGTGAGGCTTTCACCAGCTGTTTTGTCTACTTCCTAATCAAGCTTGGTTTTACATGTGAATATAATTTTCATGGGAGTTTATACAGGGATAAGTATGTTATGTGTATTGTGCTGTGAAGTAGCTCAAATATCCTTAACAAGTGCTCCAGCTCACAGGGCAGATAGCTGAAAACCTTGGCGAAGAGGAGCAGCTCGTCCAAGGCCTGTGTGCGCTTCTGCTTGGCATCTCCATCTACTACAACGACAATTCCCTTGAAAACTATAGGAAGTAAGTATGATGGAGAAATAAAAGGACTGGAGGGAAAGGTTCTGTGAATGGCAGGTGGTGGTTTAAGAGGCTTTTAGCCGAGGCGCTGCGGTTGGGAATGTTTGGGTGGATGTTTTCGGTGCGTGTTCCTTAGGGGGTGCAAAGCAACAGACCCACCAGTAGGCAGGCTGAGCAGAGGGTTGTTGAGCACAGGTCCTCCCAACCTGCCTGTTCTGCCTGGAGAACAGATGTTGGTGGCAACTGCCAAACTGCGTCTTGAATGCAAAGCATCTGGTGTGGTTAAGATGGAGATGGGAGTTGTAACTGCAGAAACCACCTCGAGGGAAGGATGGGTTCATTCCGCTTCCGGTGTTGTGCTGTGATTGATTTGTCTCCTCTTTTTAGAGAGAAGCTGAAACAGCTGATTGAGAAGAGGATTGGTCGGGAGAACTTCATTGAGAAGCTTGGCTTCATTAGCAAACATGAACTTTATTCCAGAGCTGCTCAGAAACCACAACCCAGTTTTTCTAGCCCAGACCACATGATGTTTGATCATGAATTTACCAAGCTTGTAAAGGAATTGGAAGGTGAGATGCTCTGCTCATTTCTTAAGTTGTTGTGATGAGCTGATGACTGAACTACCAAACGTGCTGAACGTAACCCTCTTAAAAGCAGTGTTATGATACCAAATTGGAGTATTTTGAAAAACATGTCTTGGTAATAGCTGTAAGTAATCATATACCCAAGCTCGCAGTTCAGATCTTTAGTAAAGACCCTCCTAGTACAAGCCCATGGTCAGGGCTTGTACCAATTGGACAACTTTATATTTTAGGTGAAATGTTCCTTGACATGTGCTGTGAGTTACCCCACAGTGGTCAAGAGCTGTATTTCCCTGCGGTCACATGAAGACTGAAGTATTGAGCCCATGCCATGGTTATAGAAACTTGATTTGTGCAAGTACACAATCTAGGCCTTTGCTGTTTCAAACTCATTAAGAAGAACTAGACATGCTGAATTTCCTGCCGTGTTAGAAAATGATGGGGACTTAGTTTAGTGCTCTGTCTCTTTCACAAGAGAGACAGGTTGTCATCATTCTGAACATGTAACTGATGTCCACTTTATTAATATTGCCCAACTTAAATCAGTCCAGAGAAGGAAAAAAATCTCAAAGCAGCAACAGTCGAGATGGTTTTGCCCGATCACGTTTCATCTGTGTGTTGCCTTGGTAGTCCTGTGTCTCGCTTATTTGCACAACCCCCTGGGCCACACTTGCAGTTGAGCCGTAACGCAAGTAAACACCTTTTCTGATACGAAGGACTCGAAACAGCCATTTGCTTTTCTGAAACTGTGAAGCAGTAAGTGTGCAAACCTTCCTGCAAAAAGACGGCCGTTTCCTTTTGTCTTAAACCTGTTTGTGACAATTGCTTTTTTTCAGGTGCGGGTTGAGTTTCTAATGCCGTGAACTCTGTTAAGTTTGGGGAGGCTGTGGGACTGTTCTGAGCATAAAAGAGATGTGTGAACTGGGCTTGAGTTGACAGAAGCTGTTTCTGACAGGTGTCATAAGTAAAGCTATTTACAAGTCCAGCGAGGAAGATAAAAAGGAGGAGGAGGTCAAGAAGACGTTGGAACAGCATGACAACATAGTGACTCACTACAAAAAAGTCATAAGAGAGCAGGTAAGAGCGAGTTAAGCTGCGCGTGTCTCCGGAAGATGTTTGTTCTGGCTTTCGGAGGCCCTGCAGTGCGGTTTGACAGCTGATGTTCCAAAACAAGCACCAGGGAATCTAGCCATGCAGAAACACTTCTAAAAACACTTATGCCAAGCTCTGTTTCAACTGAAATGTCAGTGTTTAGATTACTGGGCACTTTTCAACCGCCAGTGAGGCTTTATTAAACGCGTGAGGACTGCCATTACCGTGACTTCTTTAGAGACTCTGGAAGAGGACCAAATGCATGATAGAGAAAAATTACAATCATCGGATTTTAAATGTTTCCTTTATCGTTCTGCTGCTGCCTGCGCTGTGGGGATGCTAGAAGTCTCCTCCAAAAGACTCGGAAGGTGTTGGTGTGGCCTGATGGGCTGCGTCTGTTTTTCTCAGGCTTTTTGCCTAGGAAGAGCTATCTGGGTTTGTGTGAGGCTTTTCTCCTCACCCGTCACAGGTAGCACTGACAGCGTCGCTCACCAGTGGCGTGTAATGGTGGAGTTAAGGTTTGTCTGTCTTTATTTGCCTTCCTGACAGGATGGGATTCAAAAGCGTTATTACTGAAAGTGTTTTTTTTCCCCCCTCTCACAGGACCAGGAGCTTGAAGAATTAAAACAACAAATTAACACTTTAACATCTCAAAACGAACAGCTCCAAGCAACGGTTACACAGCAAGTGTCGCAGATCCAACAGCATAAGGACCAATACAATCTCCTTAAAGTACAGCTAGGTAGGCTTCAGACAGGAAAATGAAAAATAACGTCGCTAACGCTAAGATCTTGTGTGCTTTATGGCGAGGTGCAGAACGGCTCCAGCAGGCGGCCTTCTGTCGCTCCAGGCACGCAGTTCTACCTCTGCAGCGTGTGACAACTTCCCCCGAGATAAAACAGGCTTTTTTCCAAGTTGACTTTGAGCACTGCGAAGGGTTTTGTTGAAGTAGGGGGATGAGAAGCCCAGCCCCTGGCTGCAGGAGTGCCTGCTGAGGGCTCTAGGGGCTCTGGGCGACCAGGGAGCTGCCGGCAGGGGCTTTCCCCACCTTTGTTGCTTCAGTCCAAAACGGTCGTTGCCTGTTGAGACTTGGCACATGAACAGATGGGCCACGGTGTGGGCCCAAGTCTGGGTCTGTGCATGAAAGAATGAATTAGGGAAGAACTGGGGTATGGCGGATGTACAAGATGAGGCCTCTGACTGTCACTAGAGAGCGTGCCCACTGAATACTTAAATTGGGGCAGGATATTCAAGTTATTCCAAGGTCAAGATACCTGGTAAGCTGGATAGGATGTGATTTCAAAAAGTAATTCTGTCTTCAGGGTGATTTGCTATTAAAAATAGGTAAGGAAACAATTGTCTTTGCTCTATAGAATGGTATGTCAATAAACTGTTTTTCTGGATGCTCCAGATAACTGAAGCGGCATGCGGATGCAGCCACAAGTACATACTTGAAGGAATGGCAAATTAGAGCTCTTCATTCAGTTTTTGACAGAGAATTCTTAAATGCTCTGCCTTACTTCTTGAGTTACAATGGCTTGTATTGCCCTGCGGGGCAGGAGGAGGATGGGCAATAAATACTTTAATTGGTGTGTTTGAAGCTAACTTCAAAACCATGTTGGTTTGTGACCTTTGCTATAAACTCTGTGTTTCAGGAAAGGACACTCAGCACCATAATTCCCACAGCGATACGTTTCAGATGAATGGCATTCAGATGGAAGAAGTGAGCAAACTGAGAGAGGAGTTGGAAGAATGGAAAAACAAGCATGAACTGCTGCAAGGGCAGTTAAGGGAAAAGGATTCTGTGATTGAAAAATTGGTAAGTGCTGGCTGTCTCGGCAGAACTCGATGCAGCTTCCAATTCCTGTTTTGAAACCTAATTAGCCTTAACCTCCTCATTACGATGGCAGCCAGGCAATCATAACTGATTGCACGCTGATAATAGAAGTTGGGTGGGAGATGGCTTGAGCGGAGCCTTTTTTGCTTCACGCTGCTGCCAAGGGTAGTTTGTAGAGCTGACCTGTGGGACTGTGCAGCCAGTGGTCTTGAGCATGTTTTGGGTGGGGAAAAGCGGTGGGCATCTCCTCGGAGCTCAGTGGGGTCATGCCCGAGACACTCCGATGGTGGCCTGCGTTGGTAGCTTGCCTGTCAGAATGTGGGATGGTGCGTGCATCGTGTGTTCTGTGCATTTGAAATGGTGAAAGGTGCTTTTGCATCCACCTTAGAGGAGATTATTCACCTGCTCTTGTGTAATCGGAGAGCTTTCTGATGCGCATTTCTTTACCTGTTTGCACCTTCTCTGCTGGGACCTTTGATCGCGCAGGGGCACGGTTTGCTTTGTCTTCTGACAAGGTGACTGCGTTTAGCCTGTCTGGTTCTATGGGTGATTTCCCCGTTGCTGTTACAGACGTCTTCGCAGATGGAAATGGGAACAGCAGAGCACTCTTCCCAGACCAGCAAATTTAGTGGCTTGGAGCACAATAATGAACTCCAGAAGGTGAACTTGGGTATTTCAGCAAAGCTGCGGCAAACAGCGGCAGCTGGGGGTGGGCCGGGAGCTTTGTCAGAGTTCAGGGAGGAGCGTGTTGATGTTTTTAATGGTGTACCTGTCTGGGATGATGGTACTCGTCTTGGGGCGTCAAGGTTATGCACGCAAAAATGAATCGGTTGGTTTTGCCAAGCAGGCTTGAGCCAGCAGAATACGCTTCAGCCGACTCTTCAGACTTGCAAAATTTATCTGTTAATCCATTGCAAAGCTTATCTTTAAATGTTGATATGAAAGCTTCCAGGTGTTAGACGTACAGCATAAGTAAGTGTTTAAATGTCTGCAGATTGAGTAATTTAAGGTACTTGTTGCTCAAAGAACAGACCTAGCAGAGTTTCTCTGATTAGAGAACCAGTAATGGTTGGATCCGTAAGTCACAGTGGGTTCTGCACCGAGACTGGTCATAGTGCCTAGCGAATGGCAATGGCAGTATCCTAGCGGTGTGGAACGCCTTTATGAACACGGCCGAGGCTCGGACGGGTTCCTTGGTTGGGCGTTCCGCAGACGAGAGTTTATAAAAGCAGGGTGGAAAATGGTGCGTTTTGCTGAGGAATTTTGTCTTCTAGAGAAATCGTTGTTGTGCTCTCATCGAAGAGATGCATGTGCAGCTTCTCTCTTGTGTCTGATCACACAAAAGCAGTTAGTCTGGTAGCATTTAAGCTAAGAAAAATTTAATGTGAACCTTGCTTTGTCAAATGAACTTAAAAATACGTTTTGCCTTGGTTTCCCAAAGGAATTAGAAATGCTCAGGACTCAGGTACAACTACAGTCTGCGGAAATCTCCAAGCTTCAGATCGAGAATCAAAAGCTACAAGTAATGGTACTGGTGAAAAAGTTCCTTATTTTTCCTTTGGGGACTAAACCTTGAAGACTTTGCTTTCCTGCTTATGCTGTCTGTAGCTATTGTCCTTACACCAAGCTTGTTTAAAGAATACACATCAGCAAGTGATGCCAGCAGCATTTTAAATGAGTAATGTTTTACCTAGTCCAGGCAAGTTAGTGCATCTGTGAGGCTATTAGTCCTTGGTATTTTTAACCAAAAGAATACCAACTAATCAGTGTTTTAAACTTACACCCTAATCTAAGGAAATAGTATTTCCTGAGACACAAATGCATGGTATCACGTACGTGAGAGGGATCGTTATTCTTACAAACAGTTGAGGATACTAATTTGAAAATTGACATATGGTTGAATGGGAAATGGTAGGTGCCTCGGAGCTTTTTTTATCTGTGTAGTGGAAAGATTAGCTAATAAAGCTTTATTGAGTAGCTCAATAAACTCAAATGTGTCCTCAAGAGTTAGCTAATGGTGTTAGAAAGTGAATGTTGAGCTAGAGAATTTCAATGATGAGTTGCATGAAAATGTTTCAGAGGTTTCCGCAGCAGAGCGACCAGATAAAGCTGCAGGGGCACGGACCACACACAAATTGCCGTGGTGGCAGTATGTGACGCTGGGGGCTCAGGCAGAAGGAGGAGGGTAGCTCTGGTGTCCTCTGCTGTAATGACAGCAGCACAGCCCGTCTGCGGTAGCTGGACTCGCTTCTGCTCTGGCTTCTGGCGGGTTTGTTCTGACGCGTGCACCTAATTCTAATTTTGGTACTGCAAGGCAGAGGCCCAGCGCGGGGAGATACCAAGTGTTTAATTGAACGTACGGACCATCTGAGAGAGGAAGGCTTTTAGCCAAAGTCTCAGCTGCTCTGATATCAGATGCCATTGCACATGTTGGCCATGTGTGCTGATGAGGCAGAGGCACGCGTGCTCCGTGCTGCCACCAGCTGTCACACGGCTCCACTGCCATCCCACAGACTGCCCACCTCTCCCAGAGCTTTGGCTGCCACGTGGCGTAACTGCAGAAGGAATTATCTTGAATTCACGCCACGCTGCAGTTCCAGCTGAAAGACAGCTGCCACATTTTGGCAATACTAACCTTGGGTAGGGCTGGCTGAGACTAAACGAAGATCTGGATATCTATCCAAATGAAAAAAAAAAAATATCTTTGACGCTTAAGCATCGGAATGAAGGCTGGTGGCCTCTGATAGACAGGGTCTGCCTGGAGGAAAAAGCATCAGTCTCTTCAGAGCGCAACTTGCAATTTGTATGAAATAAGGGTTGCACCTTATGTTCTCCTTTTTTTTTTTTCTGTTGTGCATTTGCATATACGTTTATTGAGACCCCAGGAGGCACAGATCTGTTTCCTGATGCCTTGCAGCACAGGATGTGTGTAACTACCACACCTTGGCAAGGCTGTAAGAAGAAAATACACCTTTAAATTCTACAACTGACTGTATAACGTCTTAGCTTGCTGTCGCTATACGTGCGGCATTCAGTGCTCTGAGAGTGAATTTCTTGTCCACAGAATTTGAGTGCAGATCCGGTGTTAGGAGACAGCGGAGCAACAGCAGCGACCAACTCCGAATCCGAGGGACGGCTCGAGCAAGAAATCAAAGAATTGAAGGTTAGTAGCGGGTGGACACCAAACCAAGTCACTGAATACTCAGCCTTCAGTTAGGACGACTCCTACAATAGGAAAGGCTTGGGGTGGAAGTGTTTTAGGCTACACGGGGGAAGCTGAATGCATCTCCTCCTCTAGGAGGAGTTTGGGTAAGGAAGTGTGTGGGAGCAAGGCCACGGGGCGCTTGGTGGGATTGGAGCTGTTACAGATAGCGTATGGAATGTGTTTGTAGGAAACAAGGCTTGGGCCGTTCCTGTGGTTATGGTGTAACTTGGTGTGGCATTTTTCCTGTTGCCAGAGTGAAGTGAAAGCCCTTTCCGAGGAAAAAGAATCACTAAAACAGCACCTGGATTCATCCAGTAGTACAGTTGCTATCTTGCAAGATGAGAAAAGCAAACTTCAGCAAGAAGTTGCAGAATCAAAGAAAGAACAGGATGATCTTCTGGTGCTTCTGGCTGACCAGGATCAGAAACTCTCTGCACTGAAGATCAAATTGAAGGATCTTGGTGTACCGGTAAGCGAAAGAAGGGGTCACGCGAGTTAGCAGTCATCTGGTTCCACTTCAGCGGCAGGACCGGGGTGTTAGAGCGCCTGTGGCGGGCAGAGGCTTTATTTCTACTGAAAAGTATTTGTAGCAAGTGTAGATCCTGCAAGTGTAGCCAAGGAATTTCTGCGTGTCTTGACTTAAAAATCACTTAAATAGGCAGCAAGCACACTAGAAGACACGAGCAGCTTCGCTCGTGGCATTGCCAAGCACTGCGCAGAGGTGTTTTCCCCCGCAGCCTGTCTGGTGAAGGATGCGGGTTTTGGGTGACACCGCTGTGTGAGGAACTGAAGCGCGTGCGGAGTTCCTCCCCGGAATGTGCAGGGTGGAACTGCGCGTGCTGAACGGAGGCTGCTGTTCCCAGGACTCAGCCGTCCTCGGCAGAGCAGTTAAAAACTGTGTGATGTGCCGAGGTGACAGTTGCCTTTAAGAAGTGCTAATTGATACAGCTTGGTAACGTTAGGTTAGCTTAAAGCTTATTTTGGCTCCCTCAGCATTTGTCTTGCCTTCAAAAGGCTGGATCAGAGTAAGGGATGTTACTGCTCACAAGGGGTATTTTCTTATTTCAGGTCGAAGATGAAGATGATATTGAATCTGGAGATCAAGGCGATGAAGATGAGGATGGGGATGAAGAGGAGCAAGACTAGAACGCTTTTGTGTGTTACCGTGAAAACTAGATTGCATTGTTATTGGGGGGGAAAAATCTATTATTGGTATACAAAGCAGAACATCTGCTTATGAGGAGCAGATGGGAAAATGGCAACCGTTGGACTAGTTATAAGTTACTGAAGTGTTTGAAAACCCTTCATACTAGGTAAAGCAAACAAAAATCACAGTTTAAGTTCTACATGAGTATCCCAAATTGTACTTGTTTAGAAGTTGCTTTAGACGCTGTTTAAAGCACGGGGATGACAATGTTGCTGCCTCAGTTCATTGTCATTGACAGAAGTTCTGTGCATTTGTCTATGGTTTTAACCTTCTGGAACTCTTTAACATAATTAAATACACAAGTATTTGGTTTAACACCTGTCAAATGGAATCATTGCCCCTGCTTTCAGCAGGGAGCTTCGGTGTAATTCGTGGCTCCCGTGAGGAGCAGAGGCGAGGCGGAAGGGTTGGCGCGGCTGTGGTGCGCGGTGGCCGCTGGGCCGGCCTCGTGGGCCGGTTCTCTGGGTGACCTGCACAGCGTCGCCCACCTCGACGCCTGATACGCTGCATTTGGAACCTCCCGTGGGGATCCGCAACGCCACGCTAACAACGGGGAAGAGGTTTCACGGAAACCTGCGCAAGAAAGGTAGCATTTTTAAGAAGAACTTACGTGGAAAAACAAAGACCAGTATACTATTTCTAAAGATCTAATGTGCTACCGAATCAGCATAAAAATAAGTAAAAAAACCCCCTTGTTGACTACTTCAGTAAGGAAACAAAAACTACTATGATTTATATAACTTATTGGCTCTTGACAAGTGAATAAAATTTTAAAAGAAAAAATGAATACAGTAAATGAAATCAATTGCATTGTTGGGTAATAAAAATAGGTATGTCCATTTAGTACTCATTCATTGAATTCTCTTGTCCTGTTCTAATAAAATATATTTTAATGCACATGTAACATAGTCTAAAACCAGTGCAGGGTGGCAGATGAAAGTAATGATGTATCGCGTGCTGGGGCTCTCATCATAGGAGTATACAGGGGTGGTGGTTCAGTTATTGCATTTTTCAACCATACAGATGTCAGTAGCTGCTTAACTTCCTTAGAGCTTTTTTTTAAAAACAATAATTTGACGAAGACAAGGAAAGAAAGACTTTTTTGAAATCACCTCATAGACCGAGTGTGTATTGAACATGAAACTGTTGGCGAGAGTAGTTAAAATAAGCTCCACTCTTGCACTTCATCCTTGTGCAGATTTTTTTAGAACTGGGTGGGAGAAGAGCAGGGATGAGAAACAGTGGTAGAACAGGAGCTGGAATCTTGTGTGACTGTGGGGAACTGGGTTCAGTACAACAGGGCCTGGTTCTTATTTTCCATGTGACCTGCGTTCTGCTCAACGCTGCGCACCCGCAAGGAGCTGTGAGGAAGCAGCTCCCAGGCGTTGCCTGTCCGCCTTCCTTTTTGCGATGCAAGATCCTAGAATGAGGGCAGAAGCACGCTGGCCCCAGGAAACTGTTCTCGATGGCTTTGCCATGTTGACTTACGCAGCAAGAGTGGCGGATAGATTTCTTGATAAGAGTACTTCGATTCTGACATAGTGCTTTCTCTTCTTTTTGCTTTTATTTGACTTTGTTTTGTTTGTAAAGGCAGGAGATGCACGCGCTGCATCAAGTGAAAAAAAACAGTGCAGAAGGCCCGAAGTGCTCCTGCTGCTTGTTCAGTGATGTGAACAAGTTCTAACAGAACTCACAGCTTTGCTGCTTGCAAACTCTCATCGCAAACACATTGCATGAATTCAGCACCACTTAGTGACTTAGACAAATCTCTCTTCCTAGCAGGACTATACTGTCTTCTTGATGTGTAACAGAAGAAAAAAGATGCCTCGTGGCCACTGTTTAGTGGAAGGTGGCCTCATAGCAGCAAGAGCAGCTAACAGGTCTTCATTATTTTTTTTTTTCAGTGCAAAGGAGGGAAGTGAAGGCTATTTCTTTTGCCAAGGGTGATCCGAAGCTCTTGTGTTAAACTGCATTGAGTTGATGCATGGCTTTTAAAGTTAGCAGGGGGAATAAAAAGTAGGATAACTTAATGCCCAAGCTTTCTGCGTTGGGACTTAGTACGAAGCAGGTGAAATGGTATGCTATGTGCTACCATCCTTGCTCACACACACTACAGACACAGGGTGGGATTATTGCAAATAGCTGAAGTATTTAAGTACCCAGCTCCCGCTGTGTGTGTGGGCATAGACTGATAGTTCTTAGGCCTTGAAAACTCTGTTTGTGACTTGGGTTCTCCTTTATGCCCAATGCGATGCGAGTCTTAAACAGTGGTGCCTGTACTCTGTTAAAGAAAAAAAATTAATTCAAATCTGGATCTTATGGTACAGGTTTTAGACAAGGATCTAGTTTGATTTGTCAGGTCCTCTAATGCTCGTGTTAGATTAGACTTGCCTAAATTGAATTTTGTCATTGTGATGACTTCTGCAAGCTTTAAACTAAACTACTTGTGAGTGTGGGAAGCCACGTGTGCCTTTAAGTTTTGCCTTTCAGTGTGTTTAAGTATTATATAGTTCTCTTCTCGTTTACGGCTGTATTTGCTTGCTACTGTCTGCTGTCTCTCCTCATCGCTTTTAAAAATGCCTTTTTTTGTGATTGCGAGTAAAGGTTACAGCCTCAGCACCCAGGTGTCCTGTGAGCGCTGGCATTGCTGTCTGCTGTCAGCTGGGCCGCCCCCAGGGGGCTGGTGCCGCTTTGTCCTACCCTGCTTAGACAAGCCAGAACTATTTATTTATACCTGCTTGCACCACTTCCCGTCGCTGTCAGCCGTCCCGTGAAGCAGTGCTTAGCGCTGGAAGTGTTGGGTCCTGCGGGAGAGAGCGAAGGTGGCAGTGGAGAAGGAGCGGTGCCGGGAAGCCTTGTGCCTTTGTCATGTTTGCGGAGCCTGGAAAGCTGATGTGGTCTGCGGAGCTGGACCGGCAGGGAAATCTGCTCTTCCCTCCCTCTGACCCGCTGGGGGATTTGTGTCCTTGCACGCTCGTTGTCTATTCCACGCACCTTTCACGTTCCTCCAGATGCTTTTACTTAATTGTCTTCTGGGTGCCTTTCTGGGAGGTCTCTAAAAAGCTGTGGGCAGAAATAAAGAGGTATTTATGTAAGTTGTTCTGCAGTATGCAATCGTGCCCTAGGAGGCAAGCGTGCCTCTCGAGTAGAGGGAAGGGGAATAGAGAAAAGAAGACAGGCAAGACAAATGAACCTTTTCCTGAACGCTGACAAGATGGAATCACCTGAAAAATAAGCATAAACGCAGAGCCGGTACAGGAAAGCACAAGGCACGTGACTGAGGGCCTGGCCTTGTCTTGATTAGGAGCTGTTCACCCGACAGCCTTCCCTGGACACGCCGCAACGTTTTTTGGTTGCCGTTCTCTGCAGTGTTATGCTTGAGAAGTTCTTCCCTTCAGATGCAACTTCAAAATGTTTGAAATGGCAAAAAATGAAGGAAGAGATAACTAGGTGGGGTAGGAAGTTCAGGAGACGGAGAAACTGGTTACAAACAGGTTTTAAAGAAGCCTGTTCAAAGCATTTTTCCCAATTACAAAACCTGTTCTGTTGATTATTTTATTACACCATCCTAGTGGTGTATCTCCGTGCTGGTAGTAGATGTGTCTGGATTGTAACTGTATTATTGTCAAATGGGTGGCCTTTGCCCACAAGGTATTCACTTGACTCTGCTTTCTTGGCTGTGTCATGAAACATAGATTTATTCTTAATTCTTTGGAATCTTTTCGTGTCCCATCATGATTGGGACATTGTGAATGCAGGGTGTTTTGCCTCACTCGGCACAGTGTTTGGATCCTTTCCGCCTAGTGTCTTTGTCAAAGCAAGCAACAGATGATAGTGAGGGGGTAAATCCACCATCGATTTCTAGCTTACTTCTTGCACATACTGACATTGCTACAGATCAGCAGGCCAAGAGGTGCTGAGCTGCAGAGAGTACAGTGAGTGAAGAGCAGAAGCAAGTAATTCTGATGATTGTGTTCTAAAAGCAGAACGCTGGAACCCACCTGGAGTCCAGAGCTGGCTCTTACGCGCCGTGTCCAGAGCAGGCACTGTGGGTCCCTTCACACAGACCCTTTTGGCGCCAGGGTTTTCGGGGAAGGTCCAGTGCTACCTGGTCTGAACAGGGGAAGTCTCTGTTGTTTCTTTCAGAGAGCTGCTTCACCAGTTTCTGGATCAGTTGTTTGCAAAGTACAGGCTTGAGGGACGTAAAAGCAGCCTTACCTGTGTTGCGCAGCCTCTGCCTGCCACTGGTCTTCTGCAAGCATAAAGATTGCCAAACCTCTTCATTTGCATGAAGTTCTTCCTAGAAAATAAAATCAAACCAAAATATTCAGCAGAGCGTGCGGACTTAAAGGTTGGGGTTTTTTAAATAAATACTTAACTAGAAAGAATGTCTCCCTTTCTTTGAACTAGGAATAAGGAAAAGTTTGAATGGGGAGAGATTGGAGGCGGATGGAGGGGAGAAGTTGGTGGCTGAGCAATCAAACCCCTGCCCTGCGCAGCGTGCGGTTGAGGCGGGTGTGGGTGTCCATGAGACACGTCTGCTCACCAGCGCCCGTGGGCCAGCCGTCAGTGTTTGGGGGTGCGAACGGGACTTGATGCTGGCAAACCGGACACCTCGTGGGAGGGGTCGGGCGCCTATGTGCCCCCTGGAGAGTCATTCTCCCTTTTATCCAGAGGGTTTTTAACCATTCTGCACTCCCTCGGCCACCTTGCTCACCCAACCAGTCCATCCCAAGAGCAAAGTTGGCCACCGTCCCCCAGGGTGCTTCCTCCCTCAGCCCCCAGGAGACTCTGGAGGAGAACCGGGACCTTTCCTCCCGTTCCTCCTGAGTGCCCGAGTGTCCACCAAACAGCATCTCTGCTTTAAATAAAGAGCTGACCAGATTAGCCCAGCCTCGTGCATTCACGAGCAAAAGGACAAGGGTGCTGCTGTGCTGTCGAGCAGGGGTGAAGTCCCTGTGGCTGGTCGAGTTCCGTGCTTGTCTTCTGTAGTACAACTGCCTTGGGAAAACAGAAGTGAAACACACTCACTCCCTCACTGTAGCTCTCAATTACTATTTAAGGTGGGACCTGTCACATTACTTAATCCTCTCTGTTAGGCCTTTTGGCACATTTCTAAATCACACCTCCCGCCTGCATGGCACTGTTGTGCGTGTGCGCGTGTGGTCTGCGTGGAAGAACCTGGCCCTTTGCAGAAATGGGTGTTGGGAAGTGACCTCTCCAGCTCAAGTCCCCACCAGGCGAGGAGATGTAGCTCACCTGGCATCATACCAATCCAACTGAATTGATTTTTGAAAGAACACGGGCCCTCTCTGTGGAGGCAAGTGGGGAATCGATGTCACCGGGTCGGTAACTGCGGCACTTAGAAAGTGCTCTCTGCTAGTTTTATAGCCCTGCTGCCAAGGCTGTAGGTTTTTCTGTACATATCTGGCTCCTTTGCTCCAAGAAGCAAGCGCAGAACATGACATTCATGTGAAATCACATTTCAGAAACAAGAAATGGGTCTGGACAAGCCTCTGATCGCTTCCTGCCACTTGTATAAGTAACCAATAACTTTATGACAGCGTTCTTGACCAAGGACATCCCGCTGGGAACAAACGGTGACGCCACGGACTCGGATCCTGAGGCTAATGTGAAGGTCAGGCCATGGCTGAAAGTGCCACTGGTGCAAAATGTTGCACCTTGAAGCTCAGAATTTCGGTGCTGGGCAAAGGGGGGACAGTCAGTGGGCGCTGGGGGTTGCTCACAGGCAGCACGTGCTTCACAGCCGCAGTACAGTGACTCACGGGGCAGACAGCCCGCTCGCTGGAGGGAGATGCTGCTGCCAGTGAAGAAGAGCCGTTGCTCTCCGGGCTGGTGCGTTCACAGCCAGGAAGACGCGTGAGAAAGCGCGTGCTCCGGGGTTGGGGTGACAGAGGGGCCTGGGACCGACCCCCGTGACAGCAAGCCGCTGATGAGCTCAGCAGCAAGAAAAATGAATTAGCCCCGATGGCGGGTGAGCCCTGAGGCGCAGGACAGCCGAGACTCCCCCCGGCCATGTCAGCAGACCCGGCGGTCGCAGCCAGATCAGTATCTCCTCACTGACCCGGGGTGCCGAGGCTACGTGACGGACTGGGTGAGAGAGGCGCGTCCCAGCTCACGGGGCTGACACCGAGCACGCAGGTCGCTACATGAGGCCCACGCCACAGGAATGAACCGTTTCTGACTCTTCTGCCGGTATGTCTCCATTTAGGCAAGGGAAGAACAGTCTGACTTTTATGCAGGTCCCTGGGCGTGCCTGGAAGCATCAAGAAAGAGGCGCAAAATGGTAGGATCTCTGCCGCCTCGGTGGAGGAAGCGCCGGGCTGCTGCACGCTCACATCTCTCGCTCTACGGGCTCCCTCTGCGGTGGGCACTTACACCGTTGCGGATTTGGACATTTCACTGGATAGACAGCTTAGCTCCCAGATACACATAGGGTCCAAAGGCAAAGGAGAAATGGGGCTTCCCCACTAATCAGGGGAGTCCTGAGACGTGTACTAATTCAAGCTCTCAGTACAAGCCTTCCTGCACCTCACTTTGTGGCAGATTCTGGCTGCTGAACACTCGCAACGAGATTCAGGCTAATCTGAGACCGAAGTACAGCCAGATGTTGTCTTCCTCTCATCTCCCACGACACCAGCAAGTTGGGGAATGACAGCACAAAGTCGCAAGCTGTGTCTCCACCCGCCCTTCTGGGGTCCCCTGCCTCTCACCTGCACGCCTCCAGCCCCAAAAACGATGCTGCAAGGGACAGCGGGGTGGCTGCAGGCTGCGTTCTTGTCCCGGTGGCTCGGGAGGGCGTGCGTGCGGCTGGGGGGCAGAAAGCTGCCCAGGTAATTAGTCAGACCATGTTTATCCCTGGGCAGGAGTCTGTAGCCATCCCAGCCTGCGGCAGTGACCGTGGGGAACGCGTTGCTCCCAGCTCTCCTGAGGCCTGCCAGCTCCAGAGTGGCCACCAGAGGTCATGGTGCTCACACGCAAGCACAGCCAAGGGCCTGGTTTGAGGTAGACCAGAGCCCATTTTCTCTTTTCAGTAATTTTACGTTTCAGTTAAGCCTCTTCTAACTGACTGCGCTTTTCCAAATAAAGCAGAAATGAACCCAGCCAGAGCAGCCCCGAGCCACGGCTGGAAACCCGCACGCTACAGCGGGAGGGGACACGAGTGGAAGGGTTTCCACGCTAACTAGACAGTTGCTTTTGGTTTTAAACAGGGCCGTAGGGCAAACAGCCGTAACATAACTTACTCTGCTGCTACCTAAGTCTAGTCAATCTCAACCTAAAATAGTTTTAGTGGCCGGCAGGGTTTGTGGATGTACATTTATCTGAAACAAGAGCTCCAAAAGGAGCTTGGGTTTGGACTTCAGCTGCAGAGCGCGTGTTGCTTTGTGCTGCCCCCCATCCTCTCCCCGGCTCTCCCACTGCCTCCCCTTTGCTAAACCGCTGTCCTGAGGTCAGCGTGGGGTGACTGCAGGGCTGCTTGGCTCCTCTCTCAGCAAACCCGGGGTTAGTAACAGATCACCCAGGCTGAAGGGAAGCTTTATCTGCCCGGCAATAACGGCAGGCTTGAGGTCACACAGGGTGTGAGTGCCAGGCGAAAGTGTTCGAGATAGCTTGTTAAAGGTTTCTAAGCTGCTTTAAAACACAAAATGGAAAAAAAATATGGAAATAAGACCAATGCTACCCCTTCCACATTTTCCAGTGCAACGTGTGTCAATGTCGCTCTCTGCCCCCACAAACACCAGGGACCGGATCGGACTGCTTGAAAGGTTTAAATGCAGCAAGTCATTTGTTTGTTGCGAGGGTTGTTTTTCGTTTTTTTTTGGGGGGAGCTATTTTCCCAAACATCTGCTGGCAGGAAAAACATTTTCCCAGGTGGCTAGAGAAGCGCGCATCTGCTAGGATGCCTGGGGAATGAGCAAAGGGCTTCTCCGGCCTGTCCCGGCGGCGAGCGCGTACAGGAATACGGGAGGCTGACGGCGCCGGTGAGGAGGGGCGCTGCTGCGTTCTCAGTAGAAGTGGACTAGGCTGTGTCAGCCCGCCCGGATGTACAGGCACATGCCAAAGGCAGAGTAGAAACATGCCAGGCTCACTCATCACTGCAGGAAATCCGCTTGGCTAAGAACAAACTTTCGTTGTTATTTTTTGTAAATCTCTCAGACACCTACACTCAACTTTTGCCATAAGCTGTCTGGAGCTGATTTTATCTTGCACGCTATGCGCTTCAATGGGAAGGAAGGGGGTGATGGTTGGGCAACTGATAGAAGCTTCCACTCCGAGCAGCCTCGGCTGCGGAGCGATTACTCACTCCTCTTCCCGGCAGGGCCCTGTCCGCCCGCTCTTCACAGCCGTTCCACACACACGTGTAGCTGCAGGTCGCAGGACCGGCTGCCGAGCCAGAACTAAAGGGGCTCACTGGGGTCGGAGGGGCTTGACTTGCTGGGAGTTTTGCCACCTTCAGGGCAGCCCGAGCAGGTCCGCCTCCCTCCTGCGACTGCGGCGCACCGAGAGCAACGGCTGCTTCTCTCCCCCTTTTTCTGCCCTGCTGTATGAGAAGGCTAACAAGTACCTTTCATCTAGAGGCTAGAAGCTTTCAGCAGGGAGATTATACCTGCGTTCCCAATGATGTTTTCAACACGTTATTCTTAATCCAAGACCAGACCTAGAGGCATCTTTTCTCTGGGATTTCCAGCCCATGCGGCCGCCTATTTCCCACACGTGTGAGCACGGGTCCAAAGGAGACTGGGGTACGCGAGGCCCCTCGGCACCGTCGTTCCCAGCCCTTGGCAGATCATGCTTTGTCCTGGTCACCCACGTGTCGTGTCGGTGGCATTTCCGCCACAACCACTCCAGCTGGATACAGTATGGACATCTTGTTGGCTTGCTGTTACAGTGAAGCTGGGGTGCTGAAGGGAGACGTATCACTGATGCGATCACGTGCAGCCCGACCCTCCTGTGCTGTGTGCTGCCGAAGCCGCGTACGTCAGCGATGGCCACTGCACCGTGGTGGTGGCGAGGTCCCGTTTCCACAGGTTGTCCTGCCTGCGCCGTCCAACCGAGTGGGCTCAAAGTTGCGGCTGTGCCACTGCGCACGTGGCCTTGCTTCATGTCTCCATGCAGCCTCGAGGGCTCGGCATTACTGTTCCCTGAACGGAGGATGCCACCGAGCAGTCCCTCCAACGGCGCTACGTTTTTCTGGCTATGGCTGAGCCGGTGGCCTTGAAGGGCTACCCCAATGACAAGAAGTGTCACAACTTGCACTTGTTCATTGTGGGCTTTTCAAGTCCACAGAAGCAGCTGGACTTAACAGCAGCTATGTCAGACACCTGACGACTTTGAAAAGTTGCCCTTTACCCAAAGCTACGCTCTAGATGTGCGCTCTTAGGCCGGTTGCATCATCCGTGAAAATCAATGACCTGGCCCTCTGAAGGCACAGAGAGCGTGCGAGTGTCTGAGCTGGGCCCAGCGCTGTGGGCGAAGTGCTCTGATGTGATTACTTGAGACAATTTCCTGGTGAAGTTTCATTTATGCTTGAGTCACGTCTGCCCTTTGCTCTGGAAACCTCCTGCTTTGACCTCAGCAGACAGCAGAAAAGACCAAGTGAGAAACTCTCCCCTCCGCCCCCCCGCCCCCCCATTTCTGCTTTTACCCTTGAAATGTAGCTTTTACAGTGGGGCTGCCTATACAGTGCTTTTCTCCAGCCTTAACTCCTGCTTGAATGTTCCCGGTGACGCTCCCAGCGCCTCATCAGAGGTTTGTGCCGACTTCCGATTGAGCAGATAAGGTGACTGTTATTCTCTCTTGCCTGTTGCTTCACGGTATGCAACAGGACGTTAGTCAAAACAGTTGCTTCCAGGTACCTGCTCTTTCAGGAACAACCTATCTACAAATACCTGTTACTTGCAGATTTGCTGCTGTATCTCCCAAACGAAGTGTCAGGGCAACAGGACTGACGATGTAGCACATATTTCCATCTCTGAGAAGACGACAGGACTGACAGCAGCTGTAAGTCAATGTGAGTCAAGGAACTGCACAGAGGATCCCTGCTTTCTGCCAAAGCCCCTCCTCACGTCCAGTCCTCTCTGCCAGCAGAGGAAAGCCGTATCCCTTTCCTTGGAGCGCGCTGGCAAAGACGAGCTTCTAAGTGCCTGTTGCACCTGGCGTTCACCAACACGCACGAGCTGACTGAAGCTCCGGGGGCTGCCTCGACTCTCTGCTCACATCCGGTGCCCGTGACCCCCAGCTGCCCGAGGCCGTGGGTCTGCCTGGAAGGACGAAGCCAGCTCAGAAGGACGAGCGCTCCCGCAGCATGAAACCCCAGCTCAGTTTCTCCCTGCACCTCTGTCTGTGGTTTCCCAGGCAGATTTCCAGGCGTGTGTGTATCTCTTGGACATGTCTAAGCCCCAAAGAAACACCGGGGGAGCCCTAGACTCCTCAGGAAAGAAACAAAGGGAGGGAAGTGCCCATTTCAAATGGCCCGTCTCTTAAAAGGTGCCAAGCCACACATGTGGGATGTATGCCTTCCACAGCAGCCCCTTCCGTCCGGCTCCCTCGGACACAGGCGAGTGCAGAGCAAAACAGTTTCAACCCTTCGTCTCTTCATTCTTTGTCCAAAGAACAAGAGAGAGCAAGATAGAGGGGTTGCGGGCGTGATGGAAAAGCCACTCTAATGGGGAGAGAAATGGGGACCCCCTTGCAGCGGTGGCCTAAAGGCAATGCCATTCAGGTGGCCTGTGCGTGCCCCTTGCTGCCCAGCCACGCCAGCACCTCAGCCGGATGAGAGGAGAACAGGAGGGGTCCTGCCTCCTCGGTGTCTTCTGGATCAAAGCAGAAGGCAAATTAGGGAGGAAGGCACGAGTCCCAGGCAAGCTGGGTTCCTGTCACACCTTGGAAGACAGTCAGCACGTCAGAGCAACGGGCAGCAGCCAGCGCCCGGGTGAGCTTGGCAGAAGACCAAGTGGGCAAAGACAAGCTCTGTCTACTGAGTAAACGGCGAGCAATCTCCTGGGAGATCTTGGCAGCGGGAGGTATTCTGTAAAATCACAACTTCCGCTGTGCTGTTTGTTTTGTGTGGAGCTGGGTTTTGTCCCATCGCTGTCGGCAGGGGGGAGCTGCTCGGTTTCTGGGAACAAAGGCACTCGGGAACCCTGGGCTGCTCGGACAGATCCCAGCCCTCCCGCTGCCTCTTCACCAGCTGAGCACGTACAGCCACCCAGCCATCCTTCACACGAGAGCTGGTCTTTGACTCAACCGCGCTCCCGTTGCCCCGGCCCGAAGGGGTGGAGGATTTCTCTAGAAACTTCCAGCCACTGCCCAATAAAGACTTTCAGGTAACATAGCTTCAAACTAACAACCGCACGCCCTGTGCTGACACAAGAGTAAGGGTACAAGAAGCGGTTTTGCCTTCCTATATGGTGGCTTTGGTTTTCCTCAAAGCACTAAGACTGCTGGGAGTCGCAGACCTGACAGCGCTAAAGCCCGTGGTGGCACGCAGGGCAACCCGGTGCGCCCCTGGTCCCTGGGGATCGCTGGCTTCATGCTGCGCAGTTTTGTTGTGTCTGGGCTGTGCTGTGCTCTGGGGAGAGCTGGCAACACCAAAATGCCCGAAGTTCATTGTCATACCTGGTATCGGTGAGGAAACCTGAATGAGCGTGTGTTTTCCCAAACCCGATTTCACAGTTCTCCAAAACCCAACAAAACCAATTACACATACATTATACTATAGTATATCTTTGTGTGTGTGTATATAGATTTATACACACTTGCTTATCCTGCCGAAAAGCCGCAGCTTAGCCAAAGTGAGCCTGCTCTGGATTCAGCAAAAGCAAATCGGACACGGCAGCTTTGACTTGGGCATCGAGGATGCCGTCAGCCAGTGCTTTCCACTTCCTCTCTGTGCTAGACAATCCTTTCCGAGGGGGCCTCGTAGAAGCATTCTGTGATCATTACTACCACGTGAAGTTCTGAATGGGGCTGAAGAAAAGGCGGTGCGTAAAAACCACCTCGTTTGAATTCGCACCAACTGCACATTTATGATACAGGACTGAAATGTGTCCTGGAGATGGATTTACAGCACGTGATGCAAACTCTGCACCTCAGAGATGGATTTGGCATGAGCATGGATATATACACATCCATGACTGTGCCTTTAATCTGCCTGGGGCTCTAATTAAAATTTATTGCCACGGCTGCAGGTCAAATGAAATGCCCCCAAGTGCCTCAAAGATCCTTCCGCGCGAAGACCTTAGCTGGCATCAGTGGGGTGGGGGCACCTCCCTGTTAGCTCAGCAGCTCTGTACCGACGGGGGGCTGCTCTTCAGTACCTGTCTGGAAAGAGAGATACCGCAGCGCCGGTGTTAACTGCACCCAGGACATCCCCAGGGGACCGGTGTGTCCGGGTCACAGCAAAACCCACAGCTTCCGATGAAACGTTCCCATTGTCCTGAGAAGTCTGTGGCTTCATATTTGTCAAAACCATAAAGGTCTTGACTGGGGTGGACTTGAAAAGAAACTATGGCAAGAATATATTTACATAATACCACTGGATGCGCTAATATTATTTTCATCTGGGGATTGTTTATACAGTCAAAGAAATACACTTTCAGGAAACAAGGATTATAGCTTGGATTTGGCAGATATCTTTGGCAGAGTCAAGGACTAGGAGGAGGTGACATTTTTCATTTTTGTTTCATTTTGTTTTCATATCATTTCATTTCTTTTTAAGGAAACCCTTTGGATTATTTCCTTTTTTAAACGTGTTTGTGATTAAAACAGCCAGGATTAGATGCTGAAAAAAGGGAATGTTTTGGTCGACACCAAACAAAGTTTTTATGAGCCTTCCTTCCAATCTGTTGAAAAGATGCTTTCCAGTTGAGGCAAAAGACTACTTTCTTTGATTTTGTTTTGGTTCATCCTTAACAAAGATGCCCCTGTCAACCTCGCTTTTTAAAAGTATCTGCTCACAGCAGATATATTTAAATGTACCTATTCACAACCTGTGAAGTTGTGAAGTAGAAACTGAAAAATAACAGCAGCACTTCCAAGCTGATGCAGCTGCAGCAGGCCACAGGGTGCCAATGGTGCTGGCCCGAAGGGGACGGAGACGGCGTGCCCGTCCTGCTCCGTGGAGCAGGCGCCGCGTCTGACAGGCAGCTGCTCTAGCTGACCTTCTGGATCTCCTGGGACTTGGGGCTGGGTAACAGGAGGGTTAAGCTGGCTCCCTATTAATTCGGAATACACACTGACTATGTGTACTCATAAATACCGGCAGGGCACAGGTGTTTGGGAAAATGGAAGATTTTGGTTCCTTCCCTCTGTTCAGGAAAAGCTTTCCCACTGTGCCACGGATTCAGCTTCACTTCAGGCAGCTTTGCGAGTAGACTGGGAGGATTTCATGAGTTTTACTTTCTATGAGGGAGGGTGCTTTTTAGAGTCCGCAGAAAGAACGCAAGGCTTTCCAGAGCCTGTTGGCAAATGAACAAAGACAACTTGAAAGGATTGCTCCTGTGTTTCTCCCTTTTTTTCTATCTGTTGGGTTTCCATTTCCATACTATCGAGGTGATTTTCAGCCAAAGAAAACTGAGCAAGCCCTCTGGCTCACAGCAGACAGAGGAAGACGGCACAGAGTCAGCTGCCAGGATGCATTCTGCCAGTTGCAGAAGGCAGGACTCACTCCCCTAGTCGTAAAATTAAAAATGAGTTAAACATCCAGCAGGTGTTAATGGAAGGCACGAACCACCCTGCAAACCGCAAGCCTTGGAAGAGGTACAAACTAAACGCAGACAGGAAATCCCCCACCCAGCCAGGACCTGGAAGTTGCCTACACCTGAAGGAGAAGTAACCGGGGATGGTTTACTTTAGGTCGATTATTTGCAAATGACTGAATGTGAGTGACGTTCATTCCCTCAGTTCTACAGTAACATTATCAGATGAGTGAAAAATCAACCCTTGCCATCTCCCAGCTTCCTCTAACTGGCAGGTTCTCTCCTTGCCGAAAACCTGATCGTGGTCTCCTTGACGCAGGTGTCAAAGGAGCACTTCCGCCAGCCGGTTCCTCTCTAGACAGCTGGGTCACAGTCTCGGGGCATTCAGGGCTGGCTGAGGGATGAGGAAAGGGAATTATGTCTGTAACCACAAGGACGGCTACATTGCTTGGTAGAACCGGGCTCGATGTTCAAGGATTGCCGCTTGCACAAAACGTCTTTGCTCCCATCTTTACTATTCCTTCACCGAGATCCAAAAGCTGACAGCGATTGCAGGGCAACAGAGGTCATATTTTACGGATGAGGCAAACCAGCCGTAACGTGGCCGATACTCACAAGGAGGATGCTGGCTGGGACGACAGTCCCATACTTTTCTCTCTGCCATCCCGTTTCACCTGGCCTGAATCCCCGCTAGAGTAACGCATCTTTTCTGAAATCCACCCACTCTTACTAGTAGTCAGTTTTCCATTTCCCTATTCACACACCTCCCCTGCCCTGGCATGCCCTTTTTAGTTCAGACTGGCTCCAGCCAACTCTGTGTGTATTTATCTTGCAGAAGCAATCAATCACTTACGTTTTTTGGTTTACGGGCGTTCTCCCATCTGGCACCTGGCTCCATTACAGTCTGTTGTGTTACGTGACCTCCCTGTCCTCCTGGAGACTCTGCCACGGCTCCCAGCTCCGTGCTTCAGCGCCAACAGCCGGCCACGTGTTAGGCCCTGCAACGGAACGGGGACAGACAGTGACTCTACAATGGCCAGTTTCTCCTTTCGCTTTCCAGGTGAGCTTTTGTTGGGAAATGGGAACTCGGTTTAACTGTCTGCTGACCAAGAGGGACCGGGCCGGGTGATTAGAGAGTTCTCTGGCTAGTGCCACAGGCGGAACATAGAGCTGACCAGAGAGACACCCACTGTACACATCTTCACGCGTCGCTTTTTTGGCACAGAAACCCCTCACTAGGAATAAAGGGAAAGGTGTAACTGAAGGCCTCTGGAGACAGAAGCTGCGGTGGTGACGAGCTACGTTCCTACAAGAGGTATGAGCTTGGTCTTGTTATCTAATTCTCAGTGTACCAAGGGAGCATATTTACATTGCAAAGTGTTCCTCATAGACCAATGGATCTACGCAAGGCAATTAGTAAGTATTTTTAAAGCTTTCCAAATAAACTTCAAAGCAGGAGCACGTCCTGTTGGTAGGGAAGGGCTGGCTACGAGTGGGAGCTTGGAATGCCACCTGCTAATGCCGTCCTGCCTGCTGCCAGGCCTCCCCCACGGGTGGGCTTCTCCTGCCTTTGTTTCCTGGCAGAATGGCCTCGTGCATCACAAGAGAGGTCTAGAAACAACCCAAATATTAAAAAAAGAGGCTGGAGCAGCAAGCCCCAAAGCAGAGGCTGGAAGAGTTGCACAACTCCTAAGCCCGATGCCATGAGTACACACAGCTTCACGGAGCAGGCTGCCGTTTCTCACCTCTCTCCCAGTCAGCGCTACTGGTTTCAGGAGCAAGGGCTACTGACGGCCGATGAGGCCAGTGCTCAGGTGCACGTCTGCCCGCACACGGGCTAAGGAGGCAGCGCGGGAGTGAGTGGGAAAGCACTCTTGCTCTGCCACCCTCTGCTTTCTGGCGCCAGCAGAGGGGCGCACAGCCAGCCTCCCACCGCTCTCCGGGCGCTAGCTCAGGGCCTCAGGACCTCCTCGCTGCCCAGCTGCCGGCGTTGGAGGGAGATGCCACACTTCACGCGTCCCTCTCCACACACAAGATGGAAAACGTGACCCGCAGCTTCCGATGTGAGAGCTGTTTTCTGTGAACACTGGCAGGGTGAGCCAGGAAAACCTTTGGCGTGAATCTGGGCCAAGGTTTCCTTTGCATCCCGTGTCTTTACTTTCCCAAACTATTTAAAATCCTGTGAATTAAAATTTGAGAATCAAACATAAAGGAATTGCACTTCTTCAGGTGAGATGCCTTGTGTTGGTTATAAGATCAGATCTGCCTTCTTTCCGAAACTACAGGTATTTAAAATGCTCCCTCCTTCTCCCAGTGAAGTTCCCTCCCGGCTCAGGGCATCACCATGTTTCTCTGCTGCCTCCTGTCACCACCCGCAGAACCGCGTGTCCCCGATGGGCTTTGGGAAACGATTAACTCACGGAGCAGAGGCAGAAAGCTTTGCTTTTTGGTAGCCTGAGAAAGCTGTGGCGCTTCTCAAGGCAGAGCAGCAATTAGACGAGACGAGAGGCAGTGATCAGGTGAGGACGCTGCCGGGTTGCCCGGCCCGCCTTGCCCCTACCCACAGCGCTTCCCAGAGTCAAGCGACAGATTGCAGGGCGCATCTTAGTTTAACCGTAGATCCAGTGTAATTACAGAAACATCTATCTTCTGGAAACATAATTGACCCTTTGGAACTGACACACCACGAAGGCGAAATTAAGAAAAGCAACAATGCATTGCAAATATTTGGGCAATTTCCTCTTGGCACATAATTGCTTGTTTTGTGACCTAAAAACCAGTATTCCTTCCAGTCCTTCATAAGGGTACGGGTTACTTAAACTATTTATAGGTGCTTTGATCCTTTCTGCAATCGAGGCGGTGATACGCGGATCAGCCAAATGTGACATAATTCTTGATGCTGCCGTCTTGATGAGCTATGCCCCACGTGACCTACCAACTCCTCGCAGTTGCTGTGGGCACGCGTTATCAGCTCCATCTATTGCAGCCTTCGAAGAGGTCCCTCCCTAGCGCAGAGGATGCTTGAGAAACGGCGGATACCAGGCATGCTATGTTGTGTCATCAGCCCTTGATGAGGGGTTGAGGGGAGTCTGTCCTGGTAGTACTTTTCCACTTGCTTTCCTACCGGGGAGCCGGAATCCAGGCTATGACGACAGACACGCGCGAGCTTCAGCGAGCTGATCCTCGCAGAGCCAGAGGTCAGATTGGGCTTGGAACACCTCGGCGCGTTGGGGATGCTCATGCAAAGCGAGTTATTTTCAGGTATGAGAGACCTCAGATGTTCCTTCCTTTCAGAAAGTACCTGCAGTTGAACTGGAACGGACCTAGCTAATACATATTCAGTGATTCATGTTAATAGTCACTGGAAACGTCTGAAAAACTTGAGGTTTGTTAAAGGCTGCGGAGCCTCTTTTCATTCAGGCTTTTTAGTGTTTCCCATGGGCAGAGAGGAGCAAAACTCCAGAGCTGGCAATTTCCCACAGAACGGGAATAGTAAAGAACATGAACTTTCTGTTTTGACAATGCAATTGCTTTGTTGCCACAACATTAGTGTGTTTCATTTTGACAATGGTGCAGATATTTGCCTGTCAAAAGGTAGTAATGATATATTGCACTTACGATCTGAGACGGTATTAAACACAACTGTGAAAAGCAAATTGTAACACAAAGAAATTAAGGAAAATTACAGTCTTTGGAGGCAGGACGAGGGAAGGGGAGCAGTGCCTACGGAAAGGAAACCTGCCGAGTAGAAAAAGGAAGAATACCGCGCACAGGAGAGCAACTGGGAAGCCAAGAGGCTGGCTGACGAGGAGATGCACCCGTCCTGGTCAGCACCGGTGCAGACACGCACCATGATGTGAGAGAGGAGAATGCTGCTGTATCGAGCCTTGATCCCAGACCGCAGCCTGCGGCTCAACTTCCTGCCCCAGGAAAACAGTGTGTCTTGAGGAGGTGTTTGTGCATCTCAAGGGGTAAAGACTGGGGTAGAAAATGTCATTTTTTTCTTTTCTATCCAGAAGACAAGCTAGAGCTGGCTGCCCGGGAGCAAGGGGCTCGACTCCTGTGCGTGGCAACAGATCCGGTGAGAGACGAGGGAGAGCTGGGACTGGAGAACCGCTCTGCTGGAAGGGCTGTCTCAGGAGGGAGCGGGCAGCGCCTGCGAGAGCTCCCTCGTCTGCGTGCCAACGAGAGCAGGAAAACAGGCAGAAGGGGACTGAGGGTGCCCTCAGAAAGCTAAAGATGTACAGAGGGAAGCGGGAGGGGAGCAGGGAGCAGTGGAGGGCCAGCGCGATGAGGAGTCCTTCCCCCAGGACCTCACTCCTGAGACGTTGTACAGAAATGCTTTTAATCTCTGCTGGGCAGAGCTGCCTTGGGTGGCGTGGGAGCCAAGTGGCACTGGGGTTTCAGCAGCTGGAACAGTGAATGGCATTGCCCAATTGCTACCCCTGTGGATTTGCGTGCGATGCCTGCCGACAGCTGCCCTTAGTTCCCTTGGCCTCCTCGCTGGGGCGGATGGACTGCAACCCCAGAACGGCTGAGGGAGCCCTGACCCTCGAGCCACGGGTGGAAGAGGAGGAACTCGCGTCCAGCTCTAGATCACAGATGCTCCAGGCTCTGTTGCTCAGGCTCGAGGATGTCAAAGCTGTATCGAGGCCTGGGACAAGCTGCAGACTCTGGCTTACTGGAACGAGCCAGTCAGATTCTGATCCAAGGCAAAAGAATCCCGGAAAAGGCTCTTCTTAGCGATTGTATCGCCACTGCAACACTGAAGGTTAACCTGGAACTTTCAGCACGGATCTTCTGCTTGTGAAATCCTGGCCTTTCAAAGCCTGTATTCCCATCTGAGCCTCTTCTGTAGTTTTATTATAAAAAACTTAAGAGTTATATATACAGGGGAATTCCCCTTTCTCCTGCCTAAGAAATTATGCGACATATAAGTAAAAGAGCCTCCAAACAGAGCATCTGAAACAAACTGCACTAAGTGGCCTGTTTCTCCAAAATTACACTTCCCATAAATATTGTCTCCTCTCATTTCCTGTGTGGTACTTGTTACGTTATTTGTTTAAGTCAAATCACCATGTGGCAACTGCGAACAAACAAGCTGACTGTAACTGCCCTAGGAGCGAGTGAAACTGCATGGACAAGGACAGGCAAGTGGAAACGGAAAACACTGATACGGCAAAGTGCAAATTGATAAAACCAATAAAACGCCCTGTCCTTTCCTGACTGGCAGCAGACTGCATCGGTAAACTGGCCTTTAACACGGGTGACAGTGACCTGCTTTAGGAAGGTTTTTTTAAAAGACCAGAGGGCAGAGCGTTTGGGCTAACGTGGCACATCTGCCCGTGACTCAGTGCCTCTGATGTCACTCCTGCCCCTGGCACGAAAGGGGAGAAAGAGCAGCGAGTTCATATAGGACCGAGGCAACTTCTACTTTGAAACGGGTGGGATGTCGCACACCAACCTCTCGGAAGGCAGCGGTGCCCGGTCTCCCTGACCATCTCCTCATTAAAACTCCTCCTCCCTCCCCACAGAAAACAACTGGGGCCAAATCCTCTTTTCCACCCTGGGTACAAGCGGCCGCCACGCTCTGCACCGTCCCTCTGCAAGGCTTCATCAGGCTTAGTGGAGGGTGAAAGCCCTTTGCACCGCAACGGGGAGGCACCCAGCCCAAGATGGGGAGGAATATTTTGCTGGAAGTATTTTCCAAGCCCTGCCGTTCTGTGATTTTAACATTCAAGTGGTTACTAAGGGAAGGCCCTACGTGTGAGTGGTGTGTCCGCAGGCCTTCGTCTCTTCCCTGCTGCAGACAGAGACATTTGCATCTCATTTCGGTCCCGTTTCTGGAATGAGCAGCCCTGTCTGTAGGGCAGGTGGCCTTGAGGGACACATGGGCCCTGCAGACTCTCCGCAGAGGCGAACCTGCCCTTCAGCAGCCCGTGCCACTGTGCTTGTGTGGATGAGCTCTCCTCACGCTGGCCGTTTCCAAGGGCTGTGTTCGTACCATTTTGCACCGGCCAAAACTGACTCAAGACAAAAACTGACTCCTCTACGAAGATGCTTTGGTGCGTGCCAGTTCAAGGGAGACGGCATTTCTGAAGTACCTCCTTTCTCTCTTGTCCCCAGGAGTTAGAGGCTTCTTCGGTTGCCATCCTGACTTGCCATGATTTCCCTTCTCCCTTTTTCATGAAGCAGCAATTTCTTCCCCGCATCGGCATATTCTCTGCAGCCTGCATCAAAGAAAACGAGGGCGAGTTGTGGCCCGTCTCGGAGGAATGCCATCCATCGGCAGGCAGAGGGAGCAGCGGGAGGCACGAGGACTGACCCCGCTGGTGGAGGCAGGCTGCGGGGTAGGGAGCTGCAGAAGATAAAATGCACCTGTTTTAGTGAAGGCGTGTTTACATCGAGGATCAGATCCCGTCTTACTCTGCTAAAACCGTAAAGTGGAGCGGCTTTTCTGGAACAGCTCCCGAATGGGCTTGTCCAAACAGCAGCAGGGGAACATCAAAAGGTGCAGCGATCATCCGCAGATAGGCTCCCCAACTGTCTGATCCTGAGCTACCCCCAGGCACGGCTTAGTAGTTTGTCTGCCCGTGATGAGCTCGCTCCCTAGTTCTCCCTTACACCAGAGCCTCTTTCCACGGCGATCGCTCCATACACGTGCTAAAGGGCTCACTGACTGCTGTTAAGAAGGTTTGATATCCAAAGAACAGTTACCTGTTGGACAACCCTGGGCGTGAAGCCCTTTGAAGAGAGGAGGGAATGGGAACGCAGCCTTGGGTCAGTGCTAGAGCAGGCGAGTCCCCGCTGCAGTGACCCAGCCACGGTGGGAAGTGTGTTTGCATCAACCACCTCTTGGTAATTATAGCAACAGATGACTCAAGATCAAAGTGTGTTTGTGAATGATGTGGCGAAGTAAATCTATGTAAATCTGAGCTTTTTTATCTCTGGATCTGTCTTTAATGCTGACTTCTGTCCGGCTTTAACCTGTCCTGGGAAAACATCTCGGCTTCCACCGCTGCAGCGCTGGTCTGGACAGACCCCTGCGAGCCGCCGGGCTCCCTCCACGCTCACCCCCTCGCCTCGTGCGCAGCAGGGCCGGGGCTGGCGGCCGCTTGTCGCGGGGGCCTGATCCCCAGAGCTCTCCTCAGTGCAGAAAGGCACGTTGGCTGTCACAGTGAGTCAACAGAGCCAGGTGCCCGGGCGCTTTGTGCTGACACGCCGAGGTGCTGCTGGTGGTTGCTACTTCCAGGGTCTGCCCCTCCCATTAGCAGCACCCCAGCGGGCAGATGCTCCTCCGCTGGCCGAAGCCCAAGTGCTCCAGAGATGGTTTCTGATCCAACTTCTCCCGGCCTTGCCCAGGCTTAAGGCTAAGCTGCAAAGAGGGTTTGACAGGAAGGCCCCTTGCTTCAGGGTGACACAGGTGACGGCCGGTGGCTGACCAGGACGCGGAGAGGGTACCGTTTGCCCAGCCCTCTGAATATATCCCGTGATCGCCCTTCATCTAGGTTGAATCAGTTTCATCTTCTTTCTGTCACGTACCCTCCTACCAGCTTCTATCATATGTTTATCCTGTATTTTCTAATTAGTTAATTACTTTGCCCACGATGCTAAGCTCCAGTCGTTACCCACACCAGGTGTTCTCTTTGTGCCATCGATCTGTAAGCATGCCACTGGGATGTCTCCTCTCTCCACAGCCTACCCCGGACAGCACGGCGCACGGCTGGGGAGATCTTTCTAAGCCCCTGAATGCACTGCGACTCTCCTGCTCGTTAGCCTGGCTCCCACCGGCATCACAGCCTTGCCTTCAGTTCCCTTTCATTTGCACTGCTGCAATAAAATACTTTTTTTCTTCTTTGCCTTTCCAACAGCACTCTGCACAAGAGGAGCAGGAGAATTCTTGGCGTATAGCTTAAAAGACACCGCTGGATAAAATCCTGCCAGAGGAGTAACTTGCTGGGTGAGAGCGCTAGCGAGAACCTTAGCTGTCCTGGCCCGAGTCCCCTCAGAGGCTGACCACCAAGGGCTTGGTCCCAAATGTCACTTCTCTGAGCTGCCCTGCAGGGAACAGGAGTAAATGCCTTCTAGGGCCACAGCGAGAAGGTTTGTGATGATCAGTGGTTTGATTTGCTTTGTCGCTGGTTTCCTGGATATTCACCTGCCTCACCTCATGCTGCAGCAGGTAGTGGACGGCTGGTTCCCCAACAGAGGTTAGAGGAAATGAGCCAGGGAGAGGTTTTCTAAACGGGAGAAACAAAGAGAGAGAAGTTACTCCACACGCTGGTCTCTCGCGTGGTTGCGTGCTGGCTCCAGACATCACTCGGGCACAGTTCCTGGCTAAAGGTGTTTGAGTCACAAGCAGAGAGTGTGCAGAGAAGGCCAGGGTGGCTGGGGGTTAGTGGAGAGAAGGAATCCTGACTTAGAAAGCGTTGCCCAGACGTCCCTGAGACAGTCTTGATCTCTCCTGGTGATCTCTGTTGCTTTCATTTGCTGCTTTAATTGCAAACCTTCTCCACAGGCAGCGCCTTCTGCACGGTTACCACGTGGCAAGGATGACCGCGCCGGGTAAAGTTGAGAGTTGCCACCTGGGACTGGGGACCGATGCCATCTACACACAGGATTTCCCAAATTGCATCAATCATCTAGATTTTTCATTGCTTATGCTGAGATGCTGTGTTGCTCCTACATGCTTATTTCTCAATAGAGGCGAGAGGCTTAATTACTAGGTTGTAAAGCTCCCAAGGGTCTTATGAGAAGTGAACTGGAAGAGCGAAGTATCATGACGTACTGGGACTCCTTAAACCATGATAGGTTGCTATCGGGCGATTCGCTGCAATCCAGGGGAAGTCTGTCCCCAAAACCAGATGCCCAACATGCATGTGTTTTGGTCGCTATCATCAAAGTCTACAAGATGAACAGGCAATGCGTTATCGTTTAGGGCAGTGCTTTGAATGTTATCATTTGAGCTTCTTAAAAGCTTAATCTTTCTGTCCCTGGGATCACATCTTCCTGCTGAGGAACAATTAGAGTATCCTGTGGTGAAACACTGGATTATTATTAATGAAACCTGTGCTGCCCTGGAGTTTTAATTGACTCCGGTGTTTAAACACATGCCTGACTTAAAACATGTAGGCACTCTCATTCCTGCCACAGGAGCTACCAATGCTTTTCACGCGATGCCAGGAAATGAGAAGTATTAAAACCACGTTTGATCATTTATTAACCTCAGTTCCTCACATGTCCTACTCAAAATCCCTCATCAGAAAATGCCGAGCAGTTAGCGTCCCCTTGAAACTAAGCAGAGCTTTAACTACATGTTTCCTTTCCTTAAGTCTTGCAGGAAGAAAATAGAGGATTTTGTCAGTGCAATAGCTATCCATAGACTTCTGTTCGCCTCTGAGTTCAGTTGGGGTCTGTAGTATCTCAAATTATTTTTGTCAAAATTTTCAAGACAGGAGCCAAGCTTTGACATTTGCACATCAAACTTAAATATCAGGACACTTTGAGGGTGGCCCATAGTGGTAACGTGCTTCTGTCAAGCTGTACCCAAGCTTAGAGCTGAAACGTCCCAGGAGCCCAGGAGGCAGGGACAAAGGGGACGTGACTGCCACCTGGCCCAGACTACAAAGACAACATAGCTGAGGTTTTTGCCTGTATGCAGAGGACAAAGAGGGGTTTGCTAATTATTTAAAGGAAGTCAGGGTTTGACATCCACGTCTCTGTTCTCTCATCCCACCTGCCACGGTTTCAGCTGGGATGCAGTTACCCTTCTCGCTAGCAGCTGATGTAGTGCCGTGGTTTGGATTCGGGATGGGAGTCGTGCGCTAGCGCTCCGGTGGTGCTTTCAGTCATTGCTAAGCTCTCCAGGCCCTTTCTGCTCCTCGCACCGCCCCACCAGCGCGGAGGCTGGGAGCGCACGAGGAGTTGGGAGGGGACGCAGCCGGGACAGCTGACCCCGACTGACCGAAGGGATATTCCAGACCATATGGCATCACGCTCAGCGTGTCAGCTGGGGCAAGAAGAAGGAAGGGGGGATGTTCAGACCTACGGTGTTTGTCTTCCCAAGCAACCCTTACGTGTGATGGAGCCCTGCTTTCCTGGGGATGGCTGACCACCTGCCTGCCGACGGGAAGCAGTGAATGAATTCCTTGTTTTGCTCTGAGTGTGCGGCTTTTGCTCTACCTATTAGGCTGCTTTTACCTCAACCGTGAGTCTTCTCACTTTGACTCTTCTGATTCTCTCCCCCATCCAAACTGGGGGGTCAGTGAGCAGCGGCGTGGTGCTTGGTTGCCAGTTGGGGTTACACCACGACACCACCCTTCCAGTTCTCCTTTCCCGCTGCAAACTATCGGATGGAGACAGTGAGGTTTCGGGAACGTGCCCTGTCTTTGCTACCTGTCTGTGTGACTGGGATACAGCTGCACCTCAGTTCCTGCACGGAGACTCCCAACCGCTCCCGCAGTACTGGTTGAATCGCGTGGGCGTGGGCCGTGTGCTGGAGCAGATGCAAGGCACTTGCCCAAAAAGGAGCAGAGAGGACCGGATTTGGTGCTCCGGGCCTTCCTCTCGCTGTACCTCATCTTCACGGGAGAGGGGCCAAGGGGAGCAAAGGCACTGGCCGCTGCCAATGGCTATCAGCGAGGAGCACTTTGTGTTAGCCACATCTGCTGCCCTGCTAATGTCATGATCCAGGAATGCAGATGCTGCTCAGGCACTTGCCAGCTGGCCGAAGCAACTGCAGGTGTGTATCTTTTTATTTGTTTATATATGTAAATTGAGTCCAAAGTCTCAAAGGATTAAGTCATGCGATGCAAAGCATGTGACAGAGTGGTTAAGAAATAGCGAAGGGCAGACAAGGGTGACAGGAGGAAAGCATTTCAAAGTGGCAGCTGTGAGCTAGATCATGTTGGAATTGGGCAACCTGGATTTAGGGGAGAGGTTGGAAAGGAAGGGCGTAGCACTGGGAGAAGAGCTCTTTCTTTTTTTTCTCTGGAAAAGGCCCCGATCCTCAGGCTCGGACCCTGATTTTTCTTTTACGGCTGCTCCTGCAAGGCTGATGGCACACACCGACCTCACCCGAGGGGGGCCTGGCATGCCCACAGAAGCCACAAGTTACTGGGGTTGGCTGCAGGTTTTGGGACATGCTCCCAGCACAAGCAGAGGTCTCCTCCTCTCTCCCTCTCCCTCTCTGCCGGGGAAGTTATTCGGCTGTTTGGTAGACACACATTGTCCCAGCACGCTCCTGCCTTCTCGTGGCACATGAGAAAAGGCAGAGGAGAATGAAACGGGCTGGTGGACGGGACTCTCTCTGCTGGACTCGCGTTGGATCACACAGGAAGTCTTAAGCTGAGTGGAAAATACCCACTTTAATGGCAACCAGGTTTGAACCCGTAATTACCACAACCATCATACGTCTGATTGGCAGTTCCAGGCACAAACAAATTACTTGCCCAGGCACTGATTGTGCTTCACATTAAATGCTCCTGGCTCCTGGTCTTTAAAAAACCCCCAAACTACAAAAACCTGGTTTTAGCAATACTGGTCTGATCCTCACGGGGATGAGCAGGAATTTCCGTATTGACGTGAGGAGAGCTGGACTGTACCCTCACACACAAACCAGCCCCGTGGCAGACTTCAAATGAAGTTGTTCCCTGGCAGCCTGCTGATGTTATCACCCTTTCTTTGAGTAGTTAGAAAGAACAAGATCCTGCAATGACACACCACAACGTTTGCTGTGGTACATAAAGACAAGTACAAAAAAAAGAAGCCTTCCCAAATAATAAAAAAAAGCACATTTGACATCCCTTTTGTTCTTCACAGACCAAGCGCCTTACAGACAATTTGTTCGCGACCTGCCCAACAAAGGGTACGAGGGTCCATCGTAGAAGACTGACATAATAGAGCTAGAAAATCAAGCCAAGAGAGGAGAACTGCACCATTAAAAATGAATCATTACCTCATACAGAAAACTCTAAATCAGTACCCCGTTCACTAAGCTTTGAGGCACACAATTCCAAGGAACAATGAAAAGCTTATTCTAAATTAATTGATGTTTTTACTTCTGAGTTTCTTGTTGGTGGCTGCTTTCACGCAGAGACTAAACACCGTTTATACCACTGCCGCATGGAAAGCACTGGAACAGCCAGTAATTGTTTCACCTCCACTGACTGCTGGCTTCGTAGAAATGAAGTATTTGCGTTTTTGCTATGAGTATTGTCTTTTCGGTATAAGGCTAATACAAAACCAGCACAAAGAACTAGGTCTGAGTCTCTAATAAGCAGGAGTGTCAAATTTTACAGGCTGTTGGGGTTTGGGGTTGTTTTCAGAAGGGATTTCCAAACTCTTAAGCTCAGTTTCATCAAATCCTGTCAGTTTCTGAGTCCATAAAAAATCAGCAAGGTGGATGTGGAATGTGGCTGTGCCTCAACCCAGCTGAAGCGAGTGTGAGAAGTATGCAGGCGCTCAGCAGGGACGCACGCTGACGTTCCGCCGCAGCCCCACTAGGGAAGCTGGGGCTGGAAAACTATGTGGGTTTAAACTGGAGCATGATAAATGAATTAGCAGGGTTATATAGTGTGTGTTTGCTATGCCAGGGGCTGGACCCGATGCGCTAGGAATCACCCTCCAGTGCTGTATTCCTACACAAAGCCTGAAATACAGATTAAGTCATTGAACCAGAAGTGCTCCCTGACCTCACCTGATGTGGCACAGGGGGAAAAAGAACCAGACTGTCTGTATTTAACGTTTACTCATTATATATTTACACTAAGACCAAAATTTACACACACAGCATTGATGTATGTAAATGTTGACCTAAATTTTGAGGTTTGATTGAAGGTATTTGCTCCAACAAGGCCTATCAGTTTGGCCATTTCCTTGCTAGATACCCTTGGCAGTTCTCCCCTAGGAGAGAGGCCGCTGCAGACACAGGGAGGCGTGAGGAGGGTTGAGCAATACGCCCTATAGACGTCTACGCCCTGGCACCACCAGGCCGCTGGATTTCGCTCAGTTACCAAGTCCTGACACATGGGTGGCACTTGGGACCGACTGGCTCTTGGCTTTTGCAGAGTTGTTACACAGAGGGGGAAAGTGTTTTTCCACTGGGGCTGTTTGTTATCCCGCTGTGAACTCCCCCAACTCCTTAGTGCCAAAACACCTGGCAGTGCTGTCGTGTCGGTGCTGCTTGTTTGTCCTGTTACCCCGAGTGCCGTGGCGGGTGGGAATTTGGCTGGCCCTGGGGAAGCGAGCCACATCAAACACGGGCGCTCCGAGTCGCCTGTGGATTGTGCTGCCTGTTTACTCCCTGCTGGGATCCCAGTAGGCCGGGGGTTCGGGCTCAGCTTGCCAGGAGAAGACGATCCTCTACGAAGACGGTGCAGCCCTGCTGAGAGCGATGGGAGGGATCTCATAAATGATGCGGGGTGAACGTGGGGAGCACAGCGGCTCTGGACTAACACCACCCCTGTAGGTGACCCCCCGGCCCGGCTGGTACCGGCCACACGTGGGTCAGTAGAAGTCAGCTTTAAGCTTGAGGCGAGAAAGATCACACAGCTACGGAAGCGAAGTCCTACGTCCACATTTGGGTCACCAGGTCTGGCGGGAACCCTCTTTTCTTGGTCATCAGAGGGCCCACGAACTCCACCAGGTCAGCTGCAGCCCCTGCCTACTGTACAGCCTCCCGTAAAGCAACTTCACCAGCACCTGCAAATCCAGTTCAGTCCCCAGAAAAACGTGAGCGGCGCAGTGGTACAGACCATGCTTCAGGGTGGAGACTCTTCTGCCAAAACCAGCTGCAATTGCTTGTTGTGTAATGGTGCCAACGAAGTTTTGTAACTCCCTCATATACTGGGAGGATTCACTTGATCACAAGAGCAATTTCACTTTCTGGCATCTATCATCCATCAGAAATTCCAGGCCAGAGCTTTAAAAAGCAGCTTGTGACTTAGGATCTCATGACTGCTGAACATTTAGATTGAGGTATCTCGGCAGGGTGCACAATCCTCCTTCCCAAACCTCCTCCTCGTACCAGGCACCAACACTGCGGGTCTCTCCGAAAGCCCTGGGCTGTGATGCGGAGCTCACACTTGCCCAGGATGAGAGAGAAGCTCCTTCTGAACCAAAATGTCAGCTCTGAGCCCCCAGATGAAGATCAAAGTTGTACAAGCTCCTCTTGCAGCCTCCTCCAGACCTAGCTCACAGGGAGGTGCCAGGTGTCACCTCAAAGGGCTTTGCCCAAAGCAGTCCCGCCACATGCTGCGCTCCCCCAAAAACCGCACGGCGAGGGGACGCCCGGAAGGCGCCTGCTGCCCCACGCTGGCACTGCCCTGCCTGCCGAGGCGGGTTTGTGGTCCCAGGGGTCTGCTTTGAGGAGCGTGGCTCCTTGCCCCCGAGGAACGAGTCCGGTCGTGGTGTTCCCTATGGGCTTACCTCCCCCTTGCGTCACACGGCTGCTCTGGCAAACGGGCAGGGAGAAGCTCGGCGCACGTTTGCCAGCCGGCAATCAGGAGTGCAAGCGCAGCGGGGGCCACGAGCGAACCGGAGAGCCTGCCGCGGTGGGGGGGCACAGGGGTCCCCTCCCCAGCTTCCCGAGGTGCCGCCTCCAGCCCCAGCCCCAGCGGCCCCTGGGGGTTTGCTCTCAGCCTGAGGCGCCCCGAGCGCAGCGATGGGCAGGGCTTGCGCAGGACTGCCTGGTGGTTCAGCGCTCCCGCACCGCCCGCACCCACTCGGCCTGCTGGCACGCAGAGCGGGTTCCTGGTTTGGACACGCTTTGGACGAGACCGGCCTTTCTTCGTGAGACCCTGCAGATAGTTCCTGCAGGGGAACCCTACCTCTAGCTCCGAGACCTTTCCAGCCAGCAAGACTGGCCCTATTTGGGTGATGCTGCTGGTGAAGTGAATCCAGGGCAGCCTGGCAACTGTGCCTTACAGACGGAGGTCTTCGGTTAAGCTACAGAAAAGGCATCCTACCTTCCCTGCACCCATCCTGAACTCTGCCCTACACCGATCCCTAGCAAAATGGTACCTGCACCTGTGCCACCCAGGCACACAATCCGATGGTGACTCAGTGTCATATATTCTTATTCATGCATTTATTGCCCAGATAACTCTCCATTAAGCTAATGAGTCATCTTTACACCCACCAAACGCATAGCTAGGATGCTGTCGCTTTCTGCTATTCATAAATTAGGAGGAGAAGGAGAACAGACGGAGCCTTGATCCAGAAAATGTATCTCCTCTGGAGAAGCTCTTCAAAGGATGCACAGCTGGATCTGTGACCTCTCCATGGATCCCACTTAGCACATTTAGTTAAAATAGGGCTATGCTTTTCCCATGCACCTTATTTGGAATCTTGTCTGCTCTTCTAAGGCAACTGGGCCATGGCTGGAGGAGGGAGGACTCTACTGGTGAGACACGTAAAGCTGCCAGGTTTAACAGGATTGACTAAAACGTGTCTGTTAAACAGCGGTCCAGGACCCTTGCGGCTCTGTGCCTGTGGATTGAGTGAAAGGGATCCCCAGCCACACAGGCTGCTCACCCGGAGCTCAGCTCACTTCAGGTTACTGCTGGCTCCGTCCGTTGCGTGCGCTGCCGTGAGTCCAGTGCAGCACGTAAATCTCCGGTGGGATCCCACAACAAAGAGAAAGGCAGTGTTCACCCAGCTCCACTGATCCCAGCGTGTCAGTCTCCTAAGACACCTTGTCTCTTACAGACTTCGTGACCATCACAAGGAGCAGAGCCCAAAAGGATTTCTGAATGAGGCATGAATCTCTGGTTTTTTCCTTAAAACAGGTTTCCTTCCCTCAGGGCTGCGAACAAAAAACCTGAAAACCTGATTTCAGTGCATCCAGCAAGCTGGGAAATCAGTTGGCAAATAAGAAACTGTCTGTAATACATATTTTCGTGAGAATAATATAGTTTCTATGCAGAATCAAGGTGGTGAGGCCCAGACATTTATTTTTCACATGCCTGATGTGGTCTGTAATGTATAGCTGTAGCTGAACGCCCTTTTGATGACTTCCCACCGTGCTTTGCGGCTGAGATGAGCTGCCTGAGCCTTGTAAACAGGACCGTGGCTTGGTGTCAGAGAGAACGCTGATGGGAAAAGTTCTGCTCACTTTCTCTCTGGTTTGTGCTGGCGACACAGGTCAGGAGTGTTAAAGCAGCCCATAGTTTCACACTGACCTTTCATCCTGCCGGACCAGTGGGAGCCCTCAGCCAGGGAGCTGACGACTGTTAAAGTCAACAGCCAACCGGTTCAACTTCTTAAGGCTTATCAAATTATTTGCATAAACTCTGTGATCAGAGCAAGAATGAATGAAGGATGGGCTTGAGTTTAGCAAGGCTTTTTCCTGCAGTTTTCTGATCTTCACTCCTCTGCCTGTCCCTGCGCTGCCTGTTTAAAGGACTTGCTCCCCAGGGACTGATGATCCCAGGTTTCTACCGGACCGTGTCCAGAGCTGGAGCCTGCAAGCTCTCTGAGGTGAGCTTGCACTGCCGATTTCTGCTTGGTAGAAGCACTGGGGGGGGATTTGTTCTTTCTCCAGTGAGCTGTATTCACGACACAGACACAAACATCGTATTCCTGAGATCCCTGACGCGTGTCTGAATTTGGCCTGTTGTTAGAGGACGACTAAGGGTGGCTCACGTTGCACAATACCTAAGACTCATTTCCTTAAGAAAATATGCTCAAGATACTGCGCTGTGATGCAGGATTGTGGCACACCTTCTGTGGCTTCGCTAACATGAGGTTCCTGTGCTGCAAAGCACGTCGGCACATGAGCTTTAGGCAGCTTTCTCTCCGAGGAGGGGAGGGAGGTGTGAAGGGTGGTCTCCACGATCACGTCCCCCGCCAGCAGCAGCCGGAGCGCAGGGCAGCATAGGTCAGGACCGCGCCGTGCCTCCAGCAGGATGGCCATCCCTTGTGCCCTTGACAGCTGCTTTCTCCTCACACTGTGACTCACTGCACCATAATCCATGCAGAGAAACAAACCACGTTTCCAGCCCGCAGCTCCCTCTCTGGTCAGTTCACGTTTGAATCCGGGACACTGCTCTTGTCGGGAGAGTGCAGTGCAACACAGTCCTTATGTGCGTGTGGTGAAGCAGCTTCCATAGCTGATCTCCGTCTCTGAAAGTCCAGACTCCTCACTGGACTGTCGTAGCTTTTGCAAATATTGATTGTTTCCTTCTCTAAACAAGTAAGCACATTTTGAAAATGCTGAGCTCTTCTTGCTAGAAGCTTTTGCTAGGTCACAGAACCTGCAGAGGATCCCAGGCCTATCATCTCCGCTGAGAAAAAAGTTCTTCCCACATGTGTTCAAAAGGGGAAGGATGTAATACTGACCAATATTGAGTAAGAAATGTATTCTCCCTATTTCAGAGGCAGTTATTGGAATGTGCTTGGTATTCAGATGATAACTCACGTCTGTAGCAACTTGCTGAGTGATGTCTTGAATCATGCTTTGATGAAGCGATGTGTTTGAAGATTCCGAAGGCCATACCTCGCTATCGTTCCCTTTTCAGTGCCGTCACTCAGAGCTCTTCAGCCTGGCCTCTGTCAGCACGCAGTCAGACTGGAGTCCCATTCAACTAAACCTAAAACCTGCTTGGGCTTATTTCATTACGGATTAAAAACAGGCGTTGGAAAAAACCAAGGGAAACAATCTTCTCCTGAACAAGCTGGCTTAACACAAAGCGCAGCAGTACGTTTTCCCCCAGTGAATGTAGGCGGAAGAGCAAGACCCTTCCGGCCACCCATACAGCCCAGCTTTGCGCAGGCCATGGCATGGGATTTTTGGGGTGTTGGCTTCTCCTGTTTTGAGGCTATCTCCTACATAGATGGGGTTTAATTGCTCCTTCCATCCAGCCTGACAGAAGAGTGCTAACACACCCACTGGCTGTAAGCAGGCCTGTGACTGTCTGCAGATCAAAGTCGATCCCACCTCACAGCCATGAGCACATTCCAGGGTAACGAGAGCCCTGCGAAAGGTATGGAGAACCCTGTAGCCTCGCAGTGCTCCCCACCCACCGCTGACTTCCATTAATTAATTAACTCTGCAGCTTTGTTCCCTTATCATAATCCTCCCAGCAACAGCACAATAAATTGTACTTGCAACAGATGCTTAAATGAGATGATCGCAGGTCTTTGCAACTTGAAACAAGGGTGGGAAACTCATAGCTTTGTGGTGATCTCCAATTCATTCATTATACAATCAGATCTTAATTGCTTTAAGAATATGTTTCTAGTAAATCTGGCCTCTAGTACCACTCGTGTTAAAGACTTCAGTTGCTAAATCGCCGCCGCTATACACAGTCAGTCTGTCCCCTGTGGCCTTCGTTACTTCGGTGGGCTCTAATGTCCTGCATTCTCTGTAGAAACTAATGCTGTTGTCACCCAGCCTGTACTTACCTGCTGAGTGGATAGGTGCCAAACTTGTTAGCTGTTTTGAGATAGTGAGGGAGGTGGCATTTCTATAGGGAAATTAATTTAAAATGAGGTACTTAAAATAATCCGGACGAATCATCCACCAGAGATGCTTCTTTCTACTGGCTACAACGGAGGGCAGGCTGAGATGCTCAGCTTATAGACTCCTGAAGTGGACTACGATAAAGCCCACTTACGCGCGCGGAGACCCAAGTATGAGAATAAAGAGAAGGATGCTTCAGCACGAGATTTGATGTGAGGAGTGCAAGGGGACCGACGCCTCACCCTAACACCAGGGAAAAAGCCTCCGAGTGGGGAGATCGGTATCGTTTGCCTGACTGGTCTGATGTTCCGGGTGTGCGCAAGGAACAGAAACGGAAATGTGCACATTTCAGCAGCCATGCAATCAATGATCTGCATGTCCAGACCAGGCAGCACACAGCTCTGAGGAGGCTCTTTCCAAGTAGAATGAATTCCTCACAGAGTTAAAAACTTACTTGGGAGAGCTGGAGACACAGGAATTACTCCATGTTCGTGTGTATAGACAGGGACCAATGACAGTTCCTGGGGACGGACCAGATACTTTTCACCTCAAGATTTCGAGAGGGGGAAGAGAGCTCTTCTTTTCTGGTCCTTTCAAATTGTCAAGCATCGCTTTAGTCAGAACATCAGCATTTAAAGGTCAGGAGTGTTTACCTGATTCGCTCTGTGGTTGGCTTCCCCGGTATTTCATCTGGGCCATAACTCTCAGGAGCAGTTTTTAATAGGTCCAGTTGGAGCCCTGTGTTATGAACACGTAACATACAGTAACACCCTTGGGGGGGTCTTGAAGATGATTATTCCTTAGAAGGCAGGACTGCGTCGAGCTAACTCACACCAAAGTCTGTCTATCCAAACGAGACGTGTCCAAATATAAACGTAGAGCCAGAGATCGATGCTGCTTATGACAAATGCAGAACCCAGGGTCCTGCTGGAGTGGCTGAGATCCTTCCCTGCAGCACTGTGCTACGGTGTGCCTGCCTGCCTGCCTGCTTAGAAACCTCCAAGGCACGCTCAGGTGTCACTAGAGGCAGCGCTGGTGACTCAGTAGGTGGCAGCCTTCACCTTGACTTTGCAAGGAGCTGTCCCGCTGTGGAAGGTGTTGGGGGTTTGCTGAGCACTGGGGACAAAGGCATCCCTCTCCTGACACCAAGTGCGGAGCCTGGACAAAGCCAGCCGTGAGACTGGGATTTGGGGTCCCGGAGCTGCTGCCAGCATCTCTCGCTCCAGCGCGCTCCAAAGGATCTTCATGTACAACCGATGTAATTACAAAGACAAACTGAATGGGCTTGGAGCTTTGGAAGAGGTTCGGATCAGCAGAATCACTGCTCATGCGTATGGTAAGCAGGAAGAAGGAGCTGCATAGTTCTTCCATAGTTTTTTTTGGGGAAATTTGCTACAGGGAAGAATATGGAGCCCACGAGAGCTGTGTTTTGGGAAAGGGACAGCTCGGGGAATAAAGAGAACCTAGCAGAGCTTTATGTGAGATGTAACCCACTTGCCCATGAAGAGGGGAACGCTTTCACCGTGCAAGTCAACATTCATTCCTCAAGGGAAGTGGAACGAGGAAGTGGAGGGGTGGGGTCTGGCCATAGAGGAGGCGAGACAAGCTCCTGCCGGTGAATGGAAGTCCTGCTTTCAGCCAAGACAAGGGACCAGCCCCCAGGGACCGGTTGGGTGGGGCGAGCGCTGGGTGACAGGGGCAGAAGCCTCTTCAGGTGGTTCAGCCTCAGCTGGAATGGCTGGAATAGCCTAGCTAACCCGGCCTCGGCCTTCTCAGCCTTTCAAACCCAAGGTGCTGCTGAACACTGTGGTTTTGATTTCAACAACGACACTGGACCCCTCTCCCAAAGCTCTTAAAAGCTTCAGGCACTGTCGAGCTGAATTTTTTTGAACTGTTCACCTGAAAATAAGAGGAGGAACCGTTACTAATGTGAGAAACCATCCTGGTTTCCTCAGCGGATACCGGCAACGCCTACCTTACTACTCAGCATTGTGCCTGCCTACCCTTCTTGCTGCCCCTGAACAAGCTTGAACGAAATAGCCAGCATATTTTCTCCTCTTACTGAAAGGCAGATTCATGCTCGCGCTCCTGTCATTGTCTCACAATACCTTACGTAAATCATCATTGTTTTTGGAGAGACGCCAAAACAGTTTGAAGGAATGCGTACAGGACCTACCAGAAGAGGGTTTCCCCATGTTTCTGACTCTGTAATCCCCTTATTCAGAGCTAAACCAATAGGTTCGCACCTCCTGCACAGAAAACCTTTTCCAACTCCATCCACTGCCTTTAAAAACAAACAAGGAAACCCACAAACTCATGCCCAGCTATTACCATGAAAGAGAAAACAAGAGACACAAAGCAAAAGAATTTGCTGCACGCAGATCTAGAAATGCTAAGTCCATGAGTGAGGAGACATTTGTTTTTGTTCTGCATAGTCAAACATGCCCTAATCTTTAAAACACCTTCACTCTAAAATTGCAGCTTAGTCACAGGGGATTTGCTGTTTATGCAAGGGCCATTGCTAAGGCCCCAAAGCGACGACGCTGCTAGACTGTAAATTTAGGCTAGGATAATGTTTGGGAAGAGACTTCTGCGGAAAGCTGCCTGAAGTAAGGGGAGTGGCAAGACTTTCCTGGGACCACCGTATTGCCACCATAGATACTGCAGAATTCAAACCTGTGGCTCAGAATAGGCTCTGCAGGGCGAGCGTTCGGTACGGGAATCATTTGGGGTTCACTAAATGCATCGGTGACCAGGTTTGTAAGCTGTCCGCAAGGAAAAACACACTGCCCGGAAAAGACAAGAAGTTGAGACTTTTGCTCTACCCACTTTGTCTGCGAAGAGGTTAAGCGGCCTGCCCGGTTCTACAGAAGAGGATTAGTGACAGCGGTGATGTCAGATATAACAGTTCCCAGGCTTTCTCAATCAGCTCCTGCCAGCTCTATTTGCTGGCCCTTGCGCTTTCTGGCAGCCTCTGCTGCTCCCTCATTACCAGCCTGCCACCCGAAACAACCGCAAGGACAGCCTGCTTCCGGCTGACATCCCCCAAGCCTGGGAACTGCTGCTCCGAGTCCCACAGCCACTCTCCCGAATGAAGATGGAGGGTCACGTTAGTGCAGTTATTACAAAGGGAGCCAGCTCTGGTGCGAGGATTACTAGGGGAGATTTGATAGAAGTGGAGACTTGCCTTCGCTGCCATCTTCCACGACCTGCTCCATCCACAGTGACGCTGTCTTCATCTCTGTGTCAGTCGTTCGCCCTGGGAGGAGAAGGAACAGTTAAAATGTGAGGGTCAGAGCTAATCCCTCCAGTCTGTTTCCATCTTCAGTGGCGGCTGGTTCTGCAGAATCCACAGACCTGCTCTCGCGCACTTTCTCACAACCCGGGTGTCTCCTCTCCCCCCCACCCCCCGAGGAAACACACACCCTACAGCCCCAGTGTGTTCATCCGGGTGCAGCCATGCACGATCCAGGTTGGCTAAGGCGACGCTAGCGCCGAGCGTGGCGTGACAGGAGCAGATCTGGGTTGAAGTGGTTCGTACACAAGGCCCTCGCATGCTCTTTATAGGCAGTTGGATCCTCGGGCCAAAAGCCCCAGGAGCTACGTATCTCAAGGCTTTCTGAAGAGACGCTGACTGAGACAAGAGAACCTTTGCTTTTTCAGTGCCAGGCGCCACCCAGGAGCACTACACCACCCTTCTGCCTGCCTCGTGGGTAACAGCAAGATACGGGTGCACACACCAACCACTAAAGGCCTCGCACACGAAGGTCCCATTCCTGCCTTTCCTCTTGCTGCTTCTGTGTGACACCAGCACGGCTGCCATCGACGCCTGTTGCACCCATTTGGACACACCCCACAGCCCGGCACCACGGCGTGGGGGTAGCTTAATCCTGCAACATGGCCAACAAAATGGACTTTCCCCTACAGGGACTGAGCTAGTACAGGGCAGGGACCGAGTGCCAGTTTTTGAGGGAGCTTTTATCTGGAAAGATTTCTCCTGAAGATCATGGATGCTTGGAATTGCTTTCAGAGGCTGGTCAGCTCGGTGAGGTATATTGGCTCTCTGCACCTCTGAGCCCTGACAGCATCCACGCTCCTGGGCCTGGTTGCTGAACTGCGTGAAAAATCCTAAATCATGTAGGAGCTTTTAAAGACCGCAGCCAAGCGAAGTGGAGGCGAAGTCCCACAGAGGCCTGTGGCAGAGGAACAGAGGATTACTCCCTCTGTTGTAGGTAACAGTGTTCATCCCAAGCACGGCGCCCATATAAATTAACCAGCTTTACAACACCCTGCCAGGTATTTGACAGGCTAAGAAAAACACCTCCTTTAAATCGCCCTGTTATCCAAGGGCATGTGGGAATGAAATTTCCATTGTTTATTATTGGTAAGGTCACTGGTGTCTGGAGCTGTGCAAGTATTTCGTATGGAATGCAAACAGGGCGCTCGGATGGCCAAACAGCTGCTGCACTTAAAGCTTGACCATGGCCTTCCTCAGGTAAGCTAATGTAGCTTTACACCCTGCCTGTGCAGGCCTAGGGGGGGGTTGTTATCCACCCTGATAGCCATGTGGCCCCCTCTCTGAATCCCCTGGCCCTGTAGGCTGGATTTCCCGGTAACCAGCCCCCGCAGCCAACCGCATTTCATTTGTCACACCTTACTTGGCAGAGAGAGTCGCTTTTCTATCCCAGGAGCTCCACAAAGACAGAGGCGCGCAGGCGAACGCTGTCCCTCTGGACTGGCACAGGACAGTACAGCAGGCACACGTTCGTCGGGTACACGTTTTGCATATGCAGGCTCTCACCTCCTCCACGAAGCCGGAGTGGGCCTAATTAGAGAGTCGAGCTTCAGCAGCCAACCTGCAGAAGGAACGAGAGAAAAGTATGCCAGTGGCTTATCACCAGAGATGGGCAGAACCCAGGAGAGGGTTACTTTCTGCTAAAGCCGCCTCTTTCCACTTTAAGTTTTGAGGGGGAGGGTTGTTTTGTGGTTGTTCGGCACCTGTCATCTGTGCCTCTGAGGAAAAAAAAATAATAATTCCTTCGCAAGTTATTTTTAGGCTGCATCCAACACTGTAAAACTGGCACAGAAAAGAGTACATAGCATCAGGCTCCAACAGAGCATGAAGAAAGCAACTGTCTTAACACCAAGCATCTGGACTTCAGGAAAACCTCGCTTCCTCTTCCAGCTCTCAGGGATTTCTCCTTTCTTCTGCATACACGACACGCACCATTGTAGTGGATTTCTTCGCTGCTGCTCGGATTGGGAAACGCCATAATGAGTCCATACTGCCCGAGAAGAGGCCCAGTGGGAGCAAGCAAAGAGGACGTGGAAAGGGAGCCGCCTGTGCAGAGAGCGGTGTCACGGGCTGCAAGGCAGAGCAGACCCTGCTTTGCCCAGGCCAGCTGCCATCGCATCCGCAGCAGCCACTAGCCCCGTTGCTCTGTCAGGGGCTCCCGCCTCCAGCCCTAAACGTGGGGTTCGGGGTGGTTTTTGGCTCCAGGGAGCCCCCCCACTGGCAGCAGAGACTCGCTGTCTCCTCTTCTGATGGCTAGTGCCAGGGTACCAAGTGTGCGCTGCGAAGCCACAGGGATGGCACTGATGGCACAGCCCGGCAGAGCTGACGGCTGACGGGGCGGCCTGATCCCGGCGCTGCGCCCTAGGAAAGCACGGGGGCAGGGGGACAGACGGGGACGAAGGGCAGGGTTCCCTCCATGCTCGCCCCAGTCCAGCTCTGACCCCCGCTAAAGCAGAGCTGTCAGAGACACCAACAGTGGCAGAATTTGTCTTACATCGGAGCACCCTGCCTCCCTGTTTATAATAATAGTTAATTTCTACCTGGAAATGGTTATAATCGCTGTGGGGCTTACAGGAGGTGGTTAGAGAAATGCGGGCCCGGGGTGATGTGCTTAAGGCACGGCTTTTGGAAGACGTTTCCCTAACCCAAAGGGGACAGGCAAGAAGAGGCGGGTGTGCTCAGGAGTCTCCTCAGCACCACCTCCTGTAGCACTGATGTGGCAGAGGGCTTTTCATTAAGCCCCCAGTGCCTACCCTGCTGTGGTGCTTCAGAAAACCTCCCAGCTACCTCATAGCCCTTAGGTCCCTACAAACATCCCAAAACAGCACAGGGCCCTCGAGTGCCGCAGACCAAGTTGTGTGTAGAGAGCTAAATGCGCTTCTGCAGTCTGGCTACGGGAAACAAGATTGCTCAGGCTTGCAAAACAGCGTGAGAACATGGGCGTGAAGTCTGCAGACTTCTTCCTTGTTCCCAGTTTACTTGGGAATAATTGTTTACTTCAGCCAAGCTCTTCCTCATCTATATCCATAGATCAGCATTCAGCTCGGCGCTGCAGCCCGTCATGCAGTATCTCCAACATGAAAGCAGACAACAGAGATACGCGGGGCAATTTTCTCCCTAACACCACTCTGCGACAGACAGCTTTGAGGATGTCGTGGCTTTTAGGCACGAGGCAGCAAATCGGGGCTGGTACTGGGTTTGACTCACCGGCTTTTAAGGCTGAGCATCTGGCCAGCTGTTTGGCCCTGGAAGCGCGGTGCCATTTTCCAGAGCGAGTGCGGTTGTTTTGTGGTTTCTATTGTTTACGCGCTCAAGAACCCCATCTTTTATTCTCTGGTTACCTGCCCGCCTCCCACCAGTCTTTCAGGTCTCGTGTCTGGCCGAGAGCGTCTGGGGAATCTCCAGTTGCATCTGGCTGGTCCCAGCCACGTGGCCGGTGCGGGCTCCTGCCTGCGCCTGTTTGATGTGTGACCCATGCGCAGGCTGCCCCGTACCTGAGACGCTTTCACGCCAACAAAGGAGCGACCCGTCTCTGGGTGCGATGCAGGGGAAGGCTGCACGCAGACACCCTGTGCCGAGGAGAGGCCCTGATGCTAATCACCCGCCTTTGATCCGTTTGCCTTTCAACTACAACTACCCTCTTCTCCCTTGCCTCCCTCCGGGCTCTTCTCCAAATGAAGACCTGCGCAGCTGCCAGGGCACACGATAGGAAGTGCCACATCCAAGCAGATCAGAAATCTCAAGCCTTGGCGAGGATTTTCTACAGGTAATTGAGGGTGTTTGCATTTTGCACCAGCAAAATCAGTACCGGTTTGTGCAGCTAAGTACCCGGCTGCACCGCTGCCTCGTCTGGACATGCAAATAGTCCTTGGTGAGAGCAAGCGCAGCCTTTGGAGAGACAATACAAATCTGAGAGCTCCATTTCATGTCTGCCAGCCCCAGAAAACTGGGATTTACTTTGCTGGCCCCAAAACAAGTTAAAAGTTCAATCGTTAGAAACCAATGCCTATTTCTTGACATCAGTGATCTATTAGAGGTGGGTGATGCTACACTCACGGCCCTTGTAGATACTCCTTTTAAGGTAGAAAGCTTCTTCTAAGCGTAATTTCTGTACACCACTACTAGAAATATTAATATTTGACAGCTATTTTCATCTTACTCAAAATATGGATTAAAGGAGGTTTCCACGACAGGTCATCTTCTTGGTCTGGGGGTGAATTTTATTTCACGCTTTAGTTAGTAGGTTTGAAATAGCTGCTTTTAAGTTTGTCCCCTAGATGCACATCATGTTGGATATCAAACTCATCGGCATTTGGGAGACATTATTCCTAACCAGAATCCAAATTTGACCCTGGACAGAGGCCTTTTTTTTTTTTTTTTTAAAAAAAAGCTTTTGAAGTTCATGGCTGAAGACCAGACCCGTGTCTGCGTTTGGATCCAAGTATCCCATAAAGCATAAAAGTGCACAGGTCCCCTCTGGTCCATCTCACTCCCCTAACTAGTCCAAAAGAGTACATTCCCGGACAGACTGTTTCTAGGAACAGTATCACTGTATTAGCCTCGTAACTCATTAATGCTAATAGCAGTTGCATAACACACAGCTCAAATGTGGTTGCACAGTAAGCGAAGAACATATCCCGACTGTATGAGGCACTATCGCCAGGCAAAGGTTTTAACTGAACAGCTTTCCTTACCATTACAGCGGAATTTGTGTTCGATCGTAAACGCTCTGAAGGGGCCCACCTTTCAAGGCAACACAAAGGCATGCCACTAACTCCAGCATAACCAGAGAATCACGGAATTACAGAATGGGTTGGGTTGGAACGGACCTTAACGATCATCCAGTTCCAACCCCTGCCCCGGGCAGGGACACCTCCCACCGGACCAGGCTGCTCCCAGCCCCGTCCAACCTGGACTTGAACCTCCAGGGATGGGGCAGCCACAGCTGCTCTGGGTGACCCTGGCCAGGGGCTCCCCACCCTCAGAGTGAGAAACTTCTTCCTAATATCTCATCTAAATCTCCCCTTTTCCAGTTTGAAGCTGTAACCCCTGTCCTATCACTTCACGCTCTTCACTCAGCTGCCACATGCTTGGCCACAGTCTGGAAGGAGGTAGGAGCTCACCTTGTCGTCGCCCTGCCTGTGCAAACGCTCGGGAGCAAAGCCTCAGGAGACCTCCAGAGGGGCCTTGGTCACTCACTGCACCTAACTGCCAGGGAGCTCGAGCCATCAGAAATGGCACGTTGTCCTTTACCCCCCTGGGAGCCCAGAGATTCATCGTGGGAGAGCGTGCAGGGAGATCGAGTCCCCACAGCCACGCGAGCAGCGAGCCAGCCGTCGAGGTTAGGCAGCGGCACAGGCACTTGCTTACGCCAGCCCTGGCAATAAGCATAAGCAGAACCACGCTCACAAAAGGGAAATCTCAGCCTTTACAAAAACTGCTAATGCCTGGTTTGTTGCACACAAGTGCAGAGTGAATTTCGTCAGAATCTTTCGTATTCTGTGCATTTGGTCAGTTGTCATGACTCAGCGCAGCTGCGTCATCCCACCGGCTTGCTAAGAGAACATTACCCATGTCCTCTCAGAGGCCCTGCTCTCTTCTTTTGTCATAGCCTCATTCAGATGCTCTCGATTGTCTTTAGACAGACAAGCTTTGGAGCATATTTGAAATACAAGGCCAGCTGTGTCCTAGGGCCATCGGATAACATCCGATGGAGCTCTGTAGGTATAAGCTAGGCTGAGCCCTTGGTTTCTGTGTCGCATTTAACAGCAAACAGCCCCCTACTGCCTGCTCCCTGCCAGCAAAAGTGTGCAGGGTAATTCCCTCAGGAGACACTTCTCTGCATCCTGGCCCTTGAGCCGCCAGTGCTCAAACTGTCCCTTCCAGTTCAGTGACAGGCACCCGAAGAGTTTTCAGCTTTGCTTTCCTTTGAATCCCACGTATCTCGGCTGCCTTGTCAGGTGCCCTGGCTTTCCCTAAACTACCACAAAAGAAGCTTAAAGAGGGAAGCCATCGGGTCAAGAAAAAGGGCACAATTTTTCATTCTGTTTTTCTGAGCTACATCCACGTGCCTTCTGGCAGCCGTCCCCAGCCTGGGCTTTGCTGCTCCGACAGCCAAGGACTGCCACACTGGCAGTGAGGCTGCAGCATCCCTGTGACCACCTCTGGCTCTGGGGAGTGAGTTTTCCTCGCTGGAGAGCGAGCTGAAAGCCAAATCCAGCCAGGCTGTAAAGAGTACAGATGTCGAGCGAGTGAGATGTGGCCTTCAGACATCGAGGCGGTGCGGGCAAAGCCAGAGGGAGTCCCCGTGACGCAGCAACAACGCAGACAACGCACTCGGCCGTTCTAGGCTGCTTCTAACTTCCCTCCTGTTTGGGCTGGGCTGGGGGCAGACGTGTGGTTCGTTCTGCCCCCTTGGCGGGGGCTTCCCCCGACGTGTGCCCGGAGAGAGCAGGGCTCAGCGGGCAGGCAGCTGCCGGCGCCCAGCCCTTCCTGTGCGCTCTGCCCGCTGCTCACCGTGACGCGGGCTTTGCTCTACACGCCAGGGTTTTGCCCAGAGCCACACAAAGTAGTGTCTGACTGTGCTGGAGGTTGCTCCCTCCCAACACCTGTGCCCGCTGCGCTGTCACTTCCATTTGGGAATGTGTCCTGCTTGTAGCTGAGTGAAATGAATGACGGGGCTGAATTCTGAAGACATGGGGCTGTGGGAAGATGAAGAGTTGCTGCTGCAACTTTGAAACAATGGAAAATATTAAATAAACCCTAATTCCCTGCTGGCACATATGCGAACTATAAATAAACATTACAACTATGTAAATAGCACGCAGCTCCTAGGTGCTGGATTACCTTCTGAAATAGCAGGCAGAGAGAGGAGTCTGCTACTCTACAATAGAGGGATCGTGTCTGGCTAAACTATGCAATTCATTTAAATGCATGCTGTACAGTAACTTAATTTTTGGAAACCATATTGTTTGGCCCTCCTGAGCGATTCCCAGAAGTAATTCCTGCGAGAAGCACACACCCAAGCCAGTCAGAATTTCTGGAATGACATTCCAGTTGCTCAACACCTGGTTATGCAGATAGAAGAGAAAACAGAGCGACGCCTTAGCCAGTATAATAGATAAGGGTGTGAGAATTCAACTGGCTGGCTAGCACATGAAAGTGTGAATGACCTCGCCCCAGGATTGCTCAAGCCATAGGAGATGTCAGTATCAATACACACATCTTCGTTTATAGTCACAGGACACCTCGCTTCTCAGTGTTTGCTTCTGCCCTCAGATCTTAACCCCAGAGCGGAGAGAAAGCGCAACGCTTGCTGAACAACGTGCTGGCAAACTTGTTTGCTTCTGCAAACCGACTGCAGAAAAGGATTAATAAAATTCTCTCTTCTATTATTCCACCTAGGAGGAGAACCTTCCACCTCTTCAGATAAACTCACATGCAGTTAGAGGAAGGTCGAAGTAACGGGTTTTCTGTTTTCTTCAAACTGAGACTAGTTTATACTATAGTGGCTCCACTGTATTATCTCCTACATAATGACTGGGTGACCTTCCCTGCATTAAATAGAAAGAGGCTCCTCTCAGTCATAAAATCACTGAGTGTACTCAACTTCTTTTTATAAAGCAACAAACAGCTTGAAGCAAATGCCATTTTCCATCCATGTCCTCAGCATCTATCAGGAATGGGCCAAGCATTCTTATTTTGCATTCAGAACCAGAAGAGAAGACGTGTATCAATAGTGGCCAATTAATTCACTGACTAGCGGATTTTGGCAGTTGTAGCCCAAACTCACGGGTTAGGCAGGAGCGATGAGGGCTGAGGGGAGCTGCTTGACGTGAATTCCCTCTTGTCCCAGCTGAGGTGCAGAGACCGCTTTGCAGGAGCGAGATGCGAGGAGATGGATGGTGGGTGGAAGCTGGGGATAGGTGCTGGGTGAACTTAGGGCACTAACTCTTCGTGCCAGTGACAGCCGGGAAGTTCTGGAAGGAGCACAAAACCAATACAACGGGCCCAGCACACGTCCTGCAAAACCCTGAGTTGAAATAAAGACCACAGTTAAACGGTTGCCGGGTGGGTGTTCACATTTCATGTAAATGTTTCACCCTGAGCTAGAGGAGACCTTCAGCAGCAGCCAGTGCGTCCTGTGTTACAACCAGGTTCCTAACCCGGCTACAACATTGATCAAGGTGATTAATCTAACCTTGTAAAGGCAGCTTTGGTAAACAAAGACCTGTGAGTATGAGTAGGCAGGATTAGATGAGGGAAAAACGCGGCAAGCGGTGCCTCTCCCATAGGAAGGGAAGATGCTTGTGACAGATGCTAGTACCTGTCCCAAAAGCACTCAATCAGTAAGCCGGCTTGAAACTCCTGGTTTTCTTTATCAGCAGTGAATCAAACCCTTCATTCCTGATCCAGGAAATTTCTAGGGCACGTGCTCTTCTACTGACTTCTCTGTGCTCCGAGGAAGAGACAGTAAAGGCGACGAATTAGGAAAGTGGTCTTCTACTTTGCTTTCCTTTTTTTTCTGTTTTTTTAGCCTTTCTAACACTCCACAATAACTGACGCACAAAAAAATATATGGGAGCCTCCTGCGACTGGAGACATGAGGTTACATTAGAACACACCAGGGTGTCTCCAAATTGTGGGTGAAGGGCCAGATTCTCAAAGATAGTAAGAACCTTAATTGTTCCTGGAAGAAAAGTGTCTCTGAGTATCTGGCTGTCCAAGGTCCTCATCCTAAATATATCTATACTTTGTCACGCAGTAAGTGACGCATGCCAAGTCTCTTGGTTTCTCGCTAAATTCAACGGGGTTCAGGTTGGCCCGGTACAGACCAGCAAACGGTTCTCTGGAAACGCTTGCCTCAAGTCCCATCGAGATGACACACGCGCAGTTCTCTCTCCCAGCTGGCTCTGCACTCTTATTTAGATTGTCAAGACAAGCACTCAGAATTCATAACAAACCTCCACTCTGCCTGCTCATGTATGTGCTTCACCTAAGGCCTTGAAGTACGGGCTACACCGGGCCACGGCCAGAATTTTCTTTTGTGAATTTGCTTGGATTGAAGCCAACGGCCCAGCCTGTTTCTCTGAAGGAAGCCTTGTCTGTTCAGCAGGCAAACATCAGTGAGGTCCGCAAAGGTGTGCAGTGAGCATCTGAGTATGCAAGAAGGTCAGTATTGGTGGGTACAACTGTTCTTGGATGAAAAAGGGAAAAGGAGGTGGGAACCAACAGTTCTGGGTTCCTTTAAAATATCATCTATCAACTAGCCAAGCCAGTGAATGAGTAAAGGAATGATCTAAGACAGTATGACGACAATAGCTAAATAATGACAATGCGGAGGAAGGTGTTAATTGTAAGTATGGCTGTAGTACGGCCAGGGAGTCCCAACATACTCAATTAGAGAGATCCTTAAGCATAGCGGATCCAGCAAGCAACTGTCCACCTGCTCCGGGGCAGCATCCACATTAATCAGTGTAGGCAGCAACAGTGCAAAGGCTGGATTGTCAGCCTTCACCTGAAATCACCCGTCTTCTCTTCGAAGAAATGCCCCAGACTTAAACAGATGTTGGCCTTTGAAAGATAGCTCTGGCCAGAGGAAATCATAGGTGCGCAGAGACGGATTCCCACCAGTTAATGACGTAGTCCACAGGACGTCCACAGACTCCCATCAGCCCATCTGCTGCGGAACTCTGTCCTTCCCTATGATAATGCCACCACACCTGTCACACGCAGCACGGCTACGGCTACGGCTTGTGCCGGAGGGACACCTGCCTTGCCCGTCCCACGCTGACCGAACCCTTCTGTCTGCACTTCCAGCTACCGTCGTTTCATACCTGCTGGTAAAGGGGGTTCACAGAGCTTCTCCCGCCCTCTGCACCACCCCTGATGGCAATACAGCTGACATCTAGCGACAGCCGCCAGCTTATCTCCACAGTACCCACTTCCAACCATCCCCTTCATCTGAAGTCCCACCACTGCCAGCAAGCAGTACCGGAGCAATCCCTAACTTCTAGAAGTGTCACCGAGGCGACTAGAGCATAGCTCTGGGTAACAACGACCCAGGGGCTTGTTTCAAGGCAAAACACTACCCCTGTTCCAAAGAGATGCAGACGGGCGCTTGGTCGTTTGGGCTGAGCGCTCAGGGGCAGCTGGAGACAGCCAGCTCACGCCAACGTGCGCTCCTGGCCCCGTGTGGTAAGACCATCACGGCACGGAGTTGTTCAGGTCTCCCTCTTGGGCTACGGGCCACTGGAAACCCACGCTTTTCTGCTTCATGCCACCCACAGGGGTTTGTCTTGTTCCACCCCAGTTTAGCCACGTCAGAAGTTCAGTAACAATCTTCATGGGTCCGGGCACTGACCCCAGCCTGCGGGCCACCTTCCTGCCTGACCTCAGACCTGCCTGGTCGCTACGGACTTGCCCAGCGACCGGGACTGCGGGCTGACCCCGGCTGCTCCAGAACAAACAGACGTGGGACTGAACAGCTAAGAAAACTCCCTCGGCCGGCACTAAAAAGCCCACCTGTAGATTTGTAAGGCTTGTAAGCCAGCTCTCTACCCAGAAGGCAGAGCACGGGACAAGAGACCGAGGGTATTCATTTTATCAGACAAACCTATTCCTCTGCTAACAGAAACATTAAAAATTTCTTTGATCTAAAAGTTAATAAAAGATACGAAGTCAGTAAAACAGGTTGGGTTTACCTCAAAACATCGCTCTGCTTATTAGCTGAATGACTGTGCAAGGGAAGCTCCACTTGAGTATCGCTTTGGTTATATATGCTTTCTGGGAACGGCAATGGTCTCTAGGCTGTTAAATATTGGTCTGCATGACCGATGTGCTCTCCCTCCTGCTCACCTGCACTGCAAACGTACTTTCCCTGGGAGATGGAATGTTTGCCATACCAAAATAGCAACCAAATGAATGAAAGTTCAAGTAGAGCTATAAATAGAAAGGTCATCAGGTTTTCGCAGTGTGCGTATAAGCTACTTCACACCCACTTCCTTTTGTCTGCCATTAACTCTGAGATGTGAAGTGAAATAACCTTTCTGCACTTTGGAAGACCAAACAATAAAACAATAAAGAGACCAAACTCTTACGAGGAAGTCACTGAAGTGCTGTGTAGAAAAGACGGACAGACTATTATACATATACAGTGCTGTGCCCCACAAGCCAGAGTTGCCAAATAGTAATACCGGATTTAAATTTTAGCAATACTTACATGGGAATTTGGGAATGGCTGAACAAAAACACCTTGGGCGGAATTTCACTCTGTTCCTTCTTCTTTAACAGTCCCTCTCCTGCCTGAGGTGGAACGGAGCACACGCACCAGTCTGTGGGTAATGCACAGTGGCACCTCCTGGTGGAAACCAGCTTCCAGGGCTGTGGGCAGCAAAACAGGGAGAAAAAAATATGATGAGGAGTAAAATAAGGAAGTTAAAAAAAAACCTCCATGCTTCTTTTTTTTAAAGGACAAGATCTGCTTGTTTTTCATACCAAAGACAGAGCACTCAGGAACTATCCCAATGTTGCTTTTTCATGTAAATAAATGCCTTTTCAGGTTGCAAACAAGTGTGTTTAGGACAACTGTGGGTGTTTAGGACAACTATGCTCTAGGAGGCAATCTCCACTGCAAGACTCAGTCCTCATTAACACCGCTCACAAACCCTCAGCACCAGGATGTCTTTTCCTGTGTTTCCCCCGGACTGGCACTGCTAGAAGTTCTCTTGTGGAAGGCTGTTAATATTCCATAATTGACTCTCAGATAAAAAAACAAATAAACCTGGAAGAAAGTAGCTGACTCAGGCTAGATTAGATTAGGCGGTAATTTACTATATTTAGTTTTAGCTGTTGGAAATAGATACCAAACAAAATATCACTAAAGAGAAACTCCTGCCCAAAATGTAGGCTCATAAAAATATAACGAGTTCACAGGTTGGGTTTATTATTGTTTCAGTGCGTGGTATCAGATCTGCATGTATAAAGGAATGCCCTTTTCTCTATTTATGGAGGCTCTTTGGAGGTGGGCGCGCGTAACATTGGGCCTGCTGGGAGTTTCATGCTGTTTCTAGGTGTAAAAGCGATAATGAGTAATAGAAGAAAGCATCACGACGTGTTTCAATGCGTCTCGTCTTCTGATGAGAACTCCAGACCGTTTCTGCACAGCTGTCTGAACAGAGCTCCTATCTGATCCCTATCGTTTCACTCCTAGCGCTGGAGACGGCTGTACTTTTTTTTTTTTTTTTCACTTTAAGAATGTTGAGGAAGGTAGATGGAAACGCTGACCAAACAGCTTCCTGCCTTTTCTTCTGAGCGACTGGGCACGCTAGATATTTGCTCTATCACCCCACTGACCTCAGCGGGGGCTGCGCTGGGGGCTGCGTGGAGCGGTGACTGCAGCGCTCCGGCAATCCCCTGCTGAATCCCTACGTGTTAACCCTGCCACTAGATGCTCACTGCCAGTCTGTTGCCCCTCTCACCCACCCCAGAACACCCTCAAAGGGAAGCAGCCTGGACGAGAAAGGAATTCTCGTTGTGTTTATAGAAGTGCTGCAGCGAGAAGCTGCTTATCCCAGGACCTGCACGACTGTACACAACGTGAGCAAGGAAATAATCTGCCTGGGAAGATGCTGCCGCACATGAAAGCATCTGCCTGCAGCTAGATTCCATCAAAGAGCAGATCTGCAGATTGATTTTCCCAGTATGACATCTTCCATCTGCAGAGCATTCAAAGGTTCTTTTATTAACCCCGCTGTTGTTCGTGATTCAAGCAACATGATGAAACAGCTCACGGGAAGGCACCCAGCTCCACAGACACTGCCCCACAAGCAGTGCCGACCGTCCCGCGAAGGGGCGGTGGCGGCCGCCGAGCCGTGCTGACAGGGGCAAGGCAGGAGGGCGGGAAATGCTGCCAGCGCCGGCAACGTGCGCGGTGACATCCAGCGCTGGCAACGGCATTTCTCCGTCCGCCTTTTAATGGAAACCCACCTCATCTTCTGGGGACAACGTCCAGGAATCGGCTTGTCCCAGCGCAGCTCACATGAGCAAACAGTACCAGGAATGTTGCAACTGCTGTCAGTGAAAACTTGCACATTCATTTATTATTTCCCTCTCTCCACTCTGGCTCTCCGCATGCATGGGCATGTGTTCATGCGTTTTTATTTTATTTGCAATGATGTCACGGGCAACCTTTTGATGACTTATGACCCACAACAGGCTAAGTACCACCGGCACGTGGAACAACGGAGGGAGAAGAAAGTCAGGAAGAAGGCTGGAATAGCATTAAATAAATAAAGTCAGCAATCCAAAAGACAGAAGTGGCACATAATTTCCACAGTGACCCGCCACGGAGATTTCAGGAGGCTTTCAGAGTACCTAAGAGATTTGGACACAGCAGAATATGTTCCCTAGGGCTGAGCACCTGAACCCTGACTAGCCACATCAAACGCTTTTGGGGCAGAGCACACAGCATGTCAGTTTGCTGGGGACTGGGCTCTGCCACAGGATATGCTAATACTATACAAGAGGTCTGCAAACATCCTTGGAGGAACCACGCAAATTTGCATATCCTTCTTCAGCAAAGGATTTTATTAGATGGCCTGAACAATTTATTTAGCACAAGCGTGCTTTTATGTCCTCAACCTATTAGAAAGCTCTATTAGACCATTACGCTGTTGAAATACAGTCTCTTACTCGTCAGAGGGAAGCTATTCCTGAGCCGTTCCCTGTGCTTTTTAACTGATGGGAGAGGAATATGTTGTTCCCCAAGAGCATTTCCTACTGATTCACTTCTCTTTATCATCTGATTTACAGGTCTGATCTTGACTTTTCACCACACCCAGATCTCCCATTGACTTCAAGGAACAGGGCTCTGTGGGGGCAGTGTGAAAGTCACCCAATAAAGGTTTTCAAGAGGAAGCTGCTGAATTCATCAACACCAAAATTTACATAGATCTAGAAGATGCTAACAGGTTTGCTGCGGCAAGTATGATGAGCTGTGTCAACTGAAGTGGCAGGACGTAATGAAGAAGGACCGTGCAGAACGGCCCACATATTTGCAGCGACGATCCTTTCCACCCCTTGGCAGCGTACAGCACGTCCCCTGCGTGCACCGTCTGCATCGACAGGCCCCCCCCTTCCAGTCCCAGAATGCGCAGGAGCTCTAACATACGTTCTTTGTGGCTCATGAGGGACTGCAGTGTGTGTAGATTGACTGTCATGTCCTACCACCCACTCCACCAGAGTGGAGTGACAGAGGCCGAAGTCTCTAACCGAGGCTGGAACACACTGTGATTATTTTGTTTCCTCCTAGAAGAATTTGCCACAGACACTCAGCTAATCCTCATCCCAAATTAGAGACTTCTCGCGTTAGATGCTCCATAATCACATGAAGCATGAGTTACCTTCAGACCGGGACAAAAACTAGGACAGTTACAAAGGGCTACGACGCAGCGAGAGCGCCACACGCGATGCTGCAGCAAGGGAGAGCCTGATCCAGCCTCCCTCTTCACGCCATCTCTGAAGTGGTCTTGGAGAGACACTGGGACACAGCGAGGCTTTGCCAGCTGCACCCTCAGCACACAGTACGTCCAGAGCAGAGCGACCTTGTGTCTGGATAAACCTAATGCTGCAGTGATTAATCATAAACACTGAGTCTGTAAGGTCTGGAGGGAAAGAAGACTTTTCCTTCTGCCGAGGAGAAAGAGAAATGACACCCCGACCAGCATCATTTGTATAAATGATTGTGCTTTTTACCCACAGTTCATCTGCCAAGTTCTCTTGTTTGGGAGGAGCCTGTGTGCGTTTTGATGTGTAAAGTAGGATAATGGATTATCATTATTACAGGGCTTACAAATTGGGCAGGCAAGCCCCAGGTGAGAGGTCACTCTGACTGTACAAAAGAAAAGGTTTGAGCTGAGTGAGGAAGCTTGGTTTTAACTGAGAGGGCAGGGAAAAAGGTTGTGTTCTGTAAGACTGCAGGTCTGTCCGTCTGTCTGAACAGAAACCAGCTCACGGGCTCTTTTCTGTGTTCCGAGTTTCTCAGTGTGCCCGTTTGTCGAGTGTGTTGAGCAGGTGTGATGCCAGCAGAATGCATTCCACCCCGCGCTTTTAATAAATCTGGCCGCGGCAGAGGGGAACTGAAAACAGGCTCTTCACATTGTGGGGCTGAGGAGGAGCAGGAAGCAGGAGGAAAGCTGTCTGAATGACTGGGAAAGTTTTAGCTGTCCTTCCCAGAGGGTGAAGTCCTGGGATGCAGATGGAGCCACAGTTTCATTTATTCCAGAGAAGGAGCCCTAGACAGGCTGATGGTTGCCCTGGGTATTTGGCTGAAGGGTCATACCCTAATGACAGCAACGATACTTGTTTAAACTATGTCAAGTGTTGCAGCTTAAAGGGCTGCCAGGTCCTCAGGAAAAACTACATCCTTGCCGACAGAGAAGAGGGCCAGAGCTAATGAGCACAGGCTGGGACACCGCATAATGGGCCGCCTGCTCACCAGCTCGGAGCCTATTGCTGTTCCCCCCGAGCTCAGGCTGGTATGGTCATCACTTTCAGGGGTGGCAAACACGGGCTTCAACCACAAAAGAGGCCTTGTGAAACAAAACTGGAAAGAGGAATCCACAGCCTGGGCTTCCCAGAAGGCTGAGGAAGGGTGCAGTCCAGCACCGCGCAGAAAATAATCTGTGCTATCACCAGCTATGCTGACAGCGCTCCTCGCCTCCCAGCAACCTTGCCCTTTTACAGCTGCAGCTCCTGCACTCGTATGAGATTCCCACCTTCGATTTTAAAGAAAGAAAGGAAGAACTACCTTTTTTAGCCCACGGGGTTACGGAAAGGTATTAAGATGCTTGACCCCTGAATTCTGAAAGGTGATTAGCAAATAACTGCAGTTCAAAATATGCAGGCTAAAATACCACGTCTCACGGAGTTCACACCAACCTTGAGAGTTTTTTGAGGGCTCTACTAGTGACTTCTGAGTGTGCGGGTTTAGTTACGCTGTGCTGTATAGAACAGCAGGGAAGAGCGCCATGCGTGTTATCCTAGCAATTCCATATCAAATATACTTCATTTACAAGCAAAGAAATGCAGTAATAATGTGGTAACATCCTGAATCCACTTGCAGCCTCAGTCGTCCCATTGCTATGACCTCTTTTTTCTTCAGAGCTAGGAAAGTCTAAGGTGACACTGTTGATGAAGGACATAAAACGGCTTCAGCAGCAGGAGAGAAGAAACAGATTAGCCCCCTCTCACTTGAAAAGAAGACAGCTGAAGGAGAACATGCCAGAGCTCTGGAGTGAAGCAGAGAATGCAAGCAGGGAATGACTTTTCACTTCTTCCCGTAACACAAGAAGTAGGCAAAAATAATTGTAATTTTTAGACTGCAGCTGTGAAACAGAAGAGCTTTTCCACACAGCGATTTGCTCCAAGGCTGCTGCCTGAATGGCTCACTGGAGCCATCTTTCTTTTTCACTTTTTTTTGTGCACCATTTAGCTGCGGAACCCACTGCCACAGCCTGAACAGAAAGGAAAGTCCAAAGTATAAACTGGTTCAAGGATTACCTAGAGGAATTCGAAGCGGGATCGTCGAAGTCTAGTGAACAAAATGGTGTGTATGTTATGTTACTGTTCCTATTTTCTTTTTTTCCCCCTCCTTTTCCTGCCTTCCCCTTTCCCTTTCTTCAACATACATCCCATTTGCTGTGACATGTAGGTTTTCAGTGTTACTTCGGGGCTTGACGAGATGGTTTCTTCTCTTTGCCTTTCAGCCATAGGGGACAATTACACTTCACAGCCCTTAGTTAAGGGCCAACAACGAGGCGTTAGGATGTGATGAGATGTTTTTCTCCACAAAGCAGGTTTCAAGGTACCAGAAGGCTTGGCAGAACCACGCACTGTCAGTAAGCAGAGGGAATATACTATCCCAAAAAGATGGACTCAGCCCCAGAAATGTTTCTTGGGTGTTGCAAGTTTTTGTTCATTGGATCCTTCTTTATTTTTCAACTTAGTGCGTCATGGTAACTTGGATTTCAAGTACTGTGATCACCAGGAAGGCATGTGACCGTGTCCCGGTAACATCTTTGTTCATGGACTCACAAACTAACAAACATTTGACCACTGCCTCTGCATTGACGTGGTCATTACCAAAAATGGGCCAGGATACAAAACACCAGTGTCCAGCCCAGGGGAGAGCTGCTATTTACTGTGTGGCGACACAGCTTCCAGCGGGGAAGAGGGCTCTTGTAGACCCACCAAAACCAACAATGCTGGCCTGTGAAGTTACCCAGATTCATTTATCTCTATTTCCAGGACCCCCACAGAGTCGTTTATAGTTCGTGAAGTACTGAACAAACACTCAAATACACTGTGGTTTTACATCAGCGCCATTAACTCTTCTCTAACCCTCGCTCCCCATCACCGTCCCGTGGGTTGACCCAGCTGGGACCAGCTTTAGCAAGTGGTAAGAGAGTACAGAGAGGGCACAGGGAGATCAGCCGCCCCGGGGCAAAACTCTAAATCCTCCAGACAGGAGAAGGAAGTAGCATGCCAGAAAACAAGAAAACCTTGCAAGACGTTCAGGTGTTTTGGCTGAGGCGGTGTTGGAAACTAATGCTGTTCTTTTCCACAGCAGAAAGAGAAACTGGGGTGCAGGGAAGAGCCTTCTGCCACAAACCAGGTGCACGAGACTTGTGAAGGACCAGTTGCGATGCGTAACTAATACACTCGCCCGTTCCGCCCGAACAGCTTGATGTAGTGGACAAGCCTCATCAGTGTGACAAATGCACTCGACGCAGTTTCCCTCAGACACTGAAAGACAAGTCTACATCCAGCGCGTTTGCAAGAGGTTTCTGCCACGGTGTTAAGGATAACTGCGGGTGACCGCGGCCCTGCAGCGCTAACCAGCTTTCTGCCCCGGTGGGAAGGTCCTGCCGCCTGAAGAGAAAACGTTAGGGTACGTTCTTTCCTGGGAGGCAGGTGCCTCAACGCAGGCCTGAAGGCTGAAAAGCAGGGTGTGCAGTACCAGGCTGTCTGCGCTGGGGCGCTGCTTCCCAGCATAAATCCAAATGGTCCTTGCAGAAGGCAGCGATCCCTCTGCAAGAGTCAACGGAGCAGGAAAGGCAGGGAGGGATGCAGCCTTCCCGGGAAGACCTCACGCCTCTGAACTGAGCCTGTTTAGCCAAACGATGGAAGGAGATTAGAAAGTGCTTTCACTTTGCATTTGATGAACCACCAAACCAACAAACCCTGAAATTACTCATTTCTCCACAAACTGTGAGCGCTGGGGTCTGCAGACAGAAGAAACTGCTCTGTTTTCATTGGAAGGCCAGTAGAGAATTTTCCACAAAAAAGTATACATTAATTAATGCCAGAATACAAATGATCTCTTGTTCTCGTCATGGCTGAGATAATGGTGGATACCTAGGACTTTTCATGGATAATCTGGGTGCTGTGTGTCCAACACTAGCAGCTTGATGTCTAATTTGTTCTGCGTTTCCAACGCAAGACCTACACAGCTGAGCTGACAGGTGACTTTGTTTTGGGTTGCTGTGTGTGTCAATACATTTTGTTTATTCTCTGCCAGAGTTCCCAGAGGGTTACAGAGCTGCGTGCATCACCAGTAGGACAATACAGAGAATACAGCGGCCGCTGTATTCTGACCTCTGAACGGTCTAGAGGTTTCTGGTAACAAAGGTAGCTCTGAAGCATCTTGTTTGACTGGAGCGTCTTGAGACACAGCTCAAAATCTAACTTGTTCCGTCTCACGGACAGAGATGTGAGGTCCTTTGCTCCTGGTGGCAGGATGGCGTGTCTGTGTAAGAACAAAACTAAACACAGCTCGCTGACGCTTTCCACCAGCCCAAATGTAGGTTTCAGAGCCCTTCCAGGCTGCACAGGGATTGCTCCCTGGTGAGAAAGGGCCACTTCCCCTGACGTGTAACACAACCAAGACTTACTTTCTGTGGGACGTGATGGTGGGACGGGTGCTTTGAAAGGACTGAAGTCAGAGCAATTCAGGCGGTACTACAGTTACAGCTGGATTAGCAGCAACAAACTCACTTAGAGGGTCTACACGATTTGGGGCTTGAGATGATTTCCTGGCATAGAGATTCAGGCCTTATCCTCCTGCTCGTAAGCAGAAGAGATTTCTGGGCATCCCCCTGGTACAAATGGTCAGTTAACAAACAATTGCACTGGGTCAATGGGTGCCACTTAGGAAGTCCTGGCTTGGAGAATATTTGAACAACAGGTTCATATTCAAACGGTTTCAAAGAGTGAAATCCCTTCAACTTGCAGATGATAAAGCACTTCCAGAAGCAACAGAAAGAACCTGGCCCCTGTCGTACACCTGTAGGATAAAGGCTGAAAGGGCTAGTTTCAGCCAGCCTTGTCCCATTTTTCCAGCTTGTAAGACCAAGTCATGCAGAGCTGTGCCTGAGTCAAGAGATGAAGCAACCAAGAAATTCTTCCTATCCCTTCCGGAGGACTAAACGCTAGTAGTGGGGGGCTTGCCTAGCTTACAGGAGCTCCTAATTGCAGAATTCTAAAGGATGATGACAGACTAAAGGTTCTGTCTCCCCTCATACCTAAGCAAAGGTTACAAATTTTTGTTTAATCATTCCCCAGGTGAAAACACACTGCAGCAATTATCCCTCTCAGGGCACTGTTCGAGGGCCTCTCCCTCCCTGTCAGGACAAAAAGAAATACCTGCTCTCGCTGCCTTGACACCCTACAGGTGCTGAGAGTTGCGACACGTCTCAGAAGCCAGCACTGAAGCCCCCGCTCCCCTGATGGTATCGCTGCGCCAAACAGAAGAGCTGGAGGTGATGTGGAGGAAGGGGGACCACGACCTGGGAGGCCAGCAGCCCCATCACTCTGCCGGACGGCTCTGGGAGAAACGAATCACTTGAGATCTGAAACCCGCAGAACAGGACTTGTAGCAGTGCTTTATCTCAGGCAGGCACCTAGACCAACGGGCTGTAAACTGGGGCTTTTTCCCTCTCCCTCAGACTCTGCTGCTGGAGCGGCCCGTCACCATTCGGTGTTCCGTTGTCTGTTTTACCCTGTTGACTCCCCAGTTCAACAGAGCCAGACTGCCGTCACAGCCAGCGCAGTCCCTGCTCGCTAGAAGACAGGAATAACCTGCTCCTTTTACACATGTGGTGCTCTCAGAGTAGGATCTGCTGATCTAACTGTTCCCCTTCGCTAATACCAAGAAGTGAGCTGAGAGAAGGAATTCAGACATGTGTGGCCTCACTCTAAAGGCAAAGCACGTCTCACCTTGTAGCATCAAAGTGGGCCAGTGGTCTTTCAACTGTTTGGGATGCTGAGGTCCAGACTGAACTCTAGGAGCAGCCCGTGTCGTAGAGCAAAACGGGCTCAGCTGTAGCGGCGAACCCAGAGGAAGATCCCCTGCTACAGCTGCTACGCCCCAGGCACACAAACTAGATTTAAGAGCTAGTGGTTTGGATGAAGCCTCTTCCAGGACCAGCCGAGCTGAGCTGACAGACCTTTTGACTAGCGTCCAGCAATTTTTCGGTTCTGACCCTCTCCTCCTCCTCTGCGGCGAGTCACAGTCCTCCTATACAAAGGTGCTGAAGCGTGACTGCTTGAGGAATGGCTCAGCGGTCTAAGACAACCACCCTCGTCCGCCGTTCTCACTCCCAAGCTGTACAGACTGCTGAGCAGTAGGATTCACCCCAGAGCTGGTTAGGTCACAAATCTGTCCAAATAGGGCCATTATAAAGGAAGTAGGAAGCTTCATTTATTTGGGTACCTTTGGAAATAGCATGTCTGTACAATCCTCCTTTGGCTGTCTCGTGTGCATGCATTATGAAACAGCCTCATTACACACACAGGTAGTATTTTATTTTTGCCTCCTTTCCTACACAGGACAGGGCCTGCTCTAAGGATGAATCAGAGGAGACGACTGTTGTCCATAGCATACCAGCCTCAACATCTGCTGAATTTGGACAGTAATGTGCAAGTGAAGCAGGGAACTACAGGAAGAGAAAGGACTGGGACAGCCGATTGCTGCCCCGAGGACTTGCAACTACCCTGCCCCTGCTGAGCAAAGTAACGAACCGGAGTTTTTCAGGGTTGCTCCCTACGTGTGTGTGCGCACCCCTGTGCCGAGCGCTCACTGCACAGCCTTGCACAACTCCTGCAGAAATGCGGGAAACTCGGTCACTGAACGGGAAGAATGTTCTTCTTTTTAAGCTTAGTGTTTACCAGCCTCAGTTTAGTCTGCACAACGGGGACCAGCGTCTCTGGGCTTTTCAACAAGAGGCTTGTGAAATACATCGGCATCATGGGGATGAAGGGCACAGAAAAGCTCAAGGAGAACATAATTGGTTTGGTCTGCAAGGTACAACTTGAACAGCGGATCACAGCAAGGCCTAGAGACACGCTCGCATGCAAAACGAGAGAACTGACACCAGCTGCTGGCTCATCCCAGCCTTCCTCCACTGCAGCGCTGTCTCTCTCACTACAGAATGAGAGGCTGCTGCCAGGGTCTGGCATGGGGCTGCATAAACCCACGTTTTAATTTAGCTTTTTTCCATCAGGAGATCTCAAAGCACTCTGCACAGGAGACGTCTGTCGTCCTCGCTTTATTCATCTGGAAACTAGGGCACAGGGAGGCGAAAGTCAATTAACAAAATGCAAAATCGGCATCCAATACATCTGGCTGGTCTCGTTAAGCTCCAGCCCCTGGGCACTGATGTCCCCTTCTCTCAAGGGTGGCTGCAGGGCCTCCAGCTCCCGCAGCACATCCTTCCTTGGCTATTTCACCCCACAGCCGCTATTAGCATGCCCTCTTTCAGCTCTGCTGTTCCCAGTCACTTCCGTCTGTGTCGCATTTCACCAGGCTTCTCCAGGAGAGCCCATTTCTCCATGGCTGGCTGTTCCCAGGTGAATTAATTAGGAAACTTGCTGCCTCCAGAATTTGTATTCTGGACGATCCACTCTTGCACAGGGACAACATCGAGCAGATAGCTGAGAAGACAATCATCTTTTTAAGGCAGGTCACTGAAGCATGGCAGATGTATAGGAGAGCCAGCACCATCCCTAATTGAGGTCGCTACAATAGCTGAGGAAGGGAGTGTTTTGTTTAGCCGTAGCTATAGTTACAGCAGCCTATAACTGCACGCATTTCCGTTTTGGAGCGTTCATGGGGTAATATAAATTTCCTTGATGCCACAGGCCTGTTAAAACGCAATACAGTTATTTAGTGCATTAGTGACATACTGCTCTTTGGCATGGCAGGCTGTATGTGGGCTAGTGTGCGAAGTGAAGTGTCACCAAAGGTTTATGGGAGGAAGGATTCCTCCTGCTCGCCTACTTAGCAAGGGAATTAGGTAAGAGGTGCTTGACTCTTCAGTTGCCCAAGCACGAGGAGACCTACATTCCCAACCAGCACCGACAGAGACTGCCTGCAAGAGTTAGGGGCGAGCCACCCCCATAGCCTATAGCGCCAAAGCGCAAAGCTAAGCTTCTGTTTTACACGGGGTTTTGCTTTTTTTTTTTAAGTTTGGGATCTTATGCTGGAATTACCCGCAGCCTGAAAAAACACATAAAAATGACCAGTTTGGTTTGTGGCTTCTGCCTTTTCCCGCTGCGTGCCCGAGCTTGCTGCGGAGTTATGCTGAGGTAAACTGCAAAAGCACAGGGGTGAAGGATCCAGTAAGTAGAATATAACGACTCTATTACATTAATGATACATCCAGGCAATGAAATTGATGCAGGTGGTTAGTTCTTTTCAGTATCTTTAAAGGACAACTCCTTGAGCAGGTGCAAGAGAGTGGGTGTAGTCGCTGCCCCACTGATGTCAGGGGGAACGCCCAGTGCCTTTTGAAGCAGCTCCGATGTGGAAATGCTCCTCTGCTCCCCTCCTGGGAGCGTGTGAATTCTCAAGAATCTGAGCTGCCTTTTAGCTGCAGAGGTGACTGATTTACACAAAACCGGCTAGCGAGAACTTCCTGAGATGACCCTGTTTTGTGAGGAGATTCTAATCTCATGACAAGTTTGTCTAGCCAGATAATGACAGTAATTAGCCAGGAGGCAAGAAGGTGGATCTAGGTATTCTACTTCATGAGTAAGAAGGATGTTTTATGGCAGTGGAATTAGGAGGAGGATGGAAACTGCTAATATCCTTCAAAACGGAGTTGGAACAAACAGCACAGCAGAGAGGACTGCACTCGAGAGGAGATCCCCCTACCTGCTCTCCCCCCAAAGTGGAGGGGCTCGGAAAGAAACAGGTCCTTCTCCAGAATAAGCCAGTGCTAAACCAGTACCAGCATTTAACAGTAGCAGCATCGCCCTTATCGCTCCTCCTGCTACGCAACTCAGTTCGTCTGAAACATGGAGCGGAGGACAAAGAGGACTAGTGCAATAAATACACGTCAGCATTTCAGACACTCAAATGAAATTTGCAGTGGATAAATGAGTAAATAGAAGAGGCAGGCTCTCAGTAAAGACCACACTTGACCTGGAATACGATAAGCTGAAAAATACCCCTGCAGTTACCGTGCAGCTTGGTAGGGGCATGCCTGCTGCAGCACTGGCAGATTATCACTCGTCCTTATCTCTTGTCGTTTCCACTCAAATATTTGCAAAATGCTTACATACTGGGTAGATAACAAACCACAGGAATGGAGAGAACAGAATACTTAAATCAAAAGCGCATGGATTTTTTTTTTCCCCTGGAAAAAAAGGCCTTTGTAAACCAAAGGTGAGACGTTCCTTGCAAACAGGTAGCTCTGGCGGTATCAAGCGATGCAGTTTTGTCTTTCTGGGGTGCTGCCAGACACCCTGAAATGATAGCGTGGAGAGGAATGTGAGATTTCCCCCTTTCATCATAATGGTTACTTTGAAGCCTAATTACAGCCATTTAAACACCAGCCTATTAGCCATGCTACTGCTGATCGCTGCACCGAAATGCGCAGCCTGACGGGGAAGTTCTCTCCCGGAGCTGGGTGGGCGGCTCAGGCATCGCACCGGAGTTCGGAAAGGGCACGGAGCGGCAGCGAGCATCTGGGCCACGGCAGCCCCTGCCGTGCCTGCTCCAGTGCGACACGGAGGACGGGAGCGCTAGGGGACAGGCTGCGGCACGACCCGCCGTACTTCACGTGCCACAAAGGCAGGGCCCCCAGAGAGCTTGGCCACTTCGGCTCACAAACTCTCCAGTTCAGGACTGTGTCAAAAGATGCCTAGCACAGTTAATGTCACCAAGAGGCAGCACGTCACCTGTGGCTCCTCCTGAAAGACACGCAGCAAGAGCCACCGCTGATCCCCACCTGCTGCACGGGACTCTGCGGGGCGATCCCCACCACTTCCAGTGGCCGTGACGAACGCAAGGCCCGGTCACTACTGGTGCCGCTCGTTTGTTGCAAGACTTGTGCCCTCCATTGTGCTTCATAATTCCTATTTCTGTCGGCGTGCACTCCAAAAACCAGGCGGCTAGGCCTCAATCTCAAGCGCCCAAGCACTTCGCCTTTTCCCGAGAGAAGTTTATCCGGTGATCCATCTCTAACATAAAGGCCTAGCACAGCGGTGCCCCTTCAAGCGTGGAGAAGGAGTGGAAAGCTGAGAACGCTGACTCTTTTACAATCTCATCTTCTATTATGAGTTACACCAACTAATTTCTGCACGGTTCCTAACGCTGCTTCTCACAGGTGGGCCACCCAGCGCAAGCCAGATACTCACCTGGTATAACTGGAATAGCGGTGTCTACCTGATGTCTTAGGGGGATATTCATGAGCTGAAGATCTGACACTAATGAAGTTCTCGTGCATCTGGTCACATTGTCAGGTAGGTGAAACCAGCGCGGCTTCACTTTAACTTGTTTGGTTATAAACTGTGGCAGTTCAGCTGCTTCGTGACCAACCGAGACACCCCTGCAGCGGAGGCGGTATCCTCTGAGGGCTGGAGCAGGGAGCTGGGGCAGGAATAACAACAGCTGTCCCAATACAAAGTGTTCCCACTTGTGAATCAAAGCCCTTACTAAGATCGTGTCGTGTCCAGACACGTTTCATACTCACTCGTGCAGACATAACATGACGGCAAGGATCCATCCTTTTTCAAGTGCATCTTTTTTTTTGCGCCTTCTGCAACGGGAGAGGAACACAAACCGAAAGATGCGCTTGCTGAAAGGTTGGGAACAGGAAGTTCTGTTTAATTTGCACATTCCTTGTTTCTGATGAAAAGTAGGAAATATAAATCACAGCCTTTTATTTCAAATTTGGCATAAAAATTTGCCTTCGAGGTAATGTCAAATAACAGACTTCACACTGCCTGGAATCAGGCTGATCCTATTCAGTGAGAAGTACAAGGCAAAGGCTCAGTTCTGGGAGAGTTTAATTTTGTTACATTTCCCCATTCAAATCTCATCTTTGAGAAACCCACAAAAATAGCAGCAGCAGCAAGATAATAAATAATAGCTATTTCACATGACTTTTACCTTTAAAATGCATCTTCCCTCTTTCTGCCTCACATCACCTAAGTGCTGGGGAAAAGCCCTTAATATTTTTATGGAAAGAAAATCAGCTTTTTTTCCCCAATTAGTGTTTTCCCCTCTTTTGCTTTCCTCCCCTTGTGTAATCTGGCCTCGTTTTTAATCTCTTCTGGTCTCCTACTACTTCCATCTAGGAACACTTCTGGTTATACCGGAAATTCAGACAAAGACATTCAGCAATCCAGAAAAAGTGTCAATTGAGTTTACGTTTTGAATCCAAAAGAACAAAAGCAACTCTGAACTATTCAGTGGCACCATAATGAGTCTTCTAACGAACTCATTTGGCCCTACGTCAGGTGTACGCTTAAAAGTTTTCCTGAAAAAAGAATGTTTTTGTTACAGGTGTTATCTTTTTACTAAAGTTGTTGTGGACAAAACTGTACCTCATTTACCTGACTTATCCACAGACACAAAGAGATAAAGAAAGGATCCTACGGCAGAATAACAGTCTCCACATCTAATGGGAGGAAAAGAGACTACGCTGACCTACAGGAGAAATTAAAGGCTACATGCTTGCAAGCAACGACCACCTAGAACCCTCCTCGTCACACTGGGATCACAAGTAAAGTTTTATTTCGCTCCGGCCTTGAGGTAGGGCAGAGGAGGGGTGATGCACAAGCAGCATTTGAGTATAAATGAGTCTGTTGCTCTTACAGGAGGATGCGGCGACCTTTTGCCACTTTGTGAGCAGTGCCCTTTCCAGAGCGGCCTGCTCCTGCCATCTGAAGTTAAATCTCTGCTTTATTCCCTGCAGATACAGACCTGACGTTCGTACAATGGCAAGGAGTAACTGGGCTTCACATAAAAACTTCACGAAATTACTCCAACCACGTGACGCTGGCATTCAAAAGCAAGTATTTCACATTACTTCTCTTTAATTTCCACTTCGTGACTGTAACTGTGTTGCGTATTTATTTGGGAAACTCTAGCGCTGCAGAAAGGGAGAAAGCCTAGAGACTTGATTGCCTACTGCCACGGTAATGGCCATGAACGACATCATGGTCTTGAGATGAGAAACTGGTCCGCAATGTGATGTGAACTCCCTTGAAGGAGCTGCAAACTACCGGTAAGCCTCACCCGACAAAAATTGTCTCTTATTCTACATGAACTGCCATATTCTGGCTATTCTACTCACGTTCAAAGGCATCTGGCTTCAGCCGCTCTGTCGGTGCAGCGGTCACAGCCACTCTGCGCCGGCAGGGACCTTCCGAAAGGCCTGGTTCCATGCAGTGTCCTCAGCCCGGAAGGCAGATGGCAGACCTCACCATCCCGTAACTCAAGCGCTCCGTCCCCTCTCTCTCAGTCGTGACAGCCGTTTCAGGAAAGAGGCTTGCAGCACGCCTTTGTGAATATCCGCATCTTCCAAACTGAAAAAGAGGAGTATCTGATTTAATCTTGACGGACGGGGCCTACACAAGTTCTGTCTAACTACAAACAGCACGTAGGATCAGCAGTTTCTAAAGACAAAACTGTGATTAGGTATGGCTGCGCTGGTCTGAAGAACGGACCAACAGTTCTCCCTGGTTCCCCATCCCTGTCCAGCAAGCGGAAACGGAACGATTCCCACGACTTCAGTAAAACGTGTCACAATCACCATATAATTGCAGGAAGGTTTGGGCGCACTGAAAGAATATTTCCTGAGGTTAATTCCAAACGAGCAGTTGTTTGAGCAGTGGAATTAGGAAGTCCGAGTTCACCGGGTACCCCCGTCCTTTGTCCCTTGATCGCCACAAAAACCTCTACTCCTGTGTCAAACGTAGGTGCAATCAGTCAATGCCTCCAAAAGGTGTTAAGAGATAATAAACTGGTGCAGGCTCACCTCCGCCAGCATCCAAGCTGAAAATGACCCATACAGCTTCTGCCCAGCCCAGCAATTATCATCGCTCACAGTAAACAGCAACACAATATAAACAACATAAATTCATTTGTATGCAAATATTACATCAGTGTTCCATGCACAAGTATAATTCACGTGGTTGGGGCTATAATAATTCCATGATTGATTTTAATAACTATTCCTCTTAGTGATACCGGATCTATTGACACTTGCATTGTTAAGCCTAATAAAGGAGATTACGGACAAAGAGGGAACAGTGACACAAATTTTAGAATGAAACAACAGGAGAGTTCCTGTGTCTGGCCATCTGTAAATAACACAATGAGACTCTTGTCACAAGCAGCGAGCGGGTCTTCCCTCGTCTCGTACCTAGGCACTGTATGGACAGCGAAGTGAGGAGGAGTCCCATAGCAGCTTCACCCAGAAATTGTTCCCTCGGTGAAACGCCAACTAAAAAAACCCACCCAAACCAAGGTTATTCCTGAAGAATTTGCCCAACTCATGCAGGAAACATCTAGATCATGAATGAGCAGTGCAATACCGAATCACAGAATGTTAAGGGTTGGCAGGGACCTCTGGAGATCATCTAGGCCCACCCCCCTGCCAGAGGAAGGTCACCTACAGCAGGTGGCACAGGACTGCATCCAGGCGGGCTGGGAATGTCTCCAGAGTCGGAGACTCCACCACCTCTCTGGGCAGCCTCTGCCAGTGCTCTGCCACCCCCAAAGGAAAGAAGTTCCTCCCCATGTTCAGCTGGAACTTCCTATATTCAAGTTTGTGCTCGTTACCTCTTGTTCTGTCACTGGGCGCCACTGAAAAAAGACTGGCCCCCTCCCTTTGAGTATTTATAAGCATTGATGAGATCAAATACAAGTGTATACAAATACAAGTGTGTTGGTAGGGAGTAACTTTAATGATCAGGCTCGCAGGCCCACAAAAGCCTGAATATATCTGAAAAGGTTTGCTCCAAGCTATGATCCCACCTCTGGAATGGGAAACCACCCTTTTGTGTTTCTATTCTACTGGTGGTTGCTCAGAGTGCTTGTTTCACAAGTTCTGTTTTAAAAAAACTCGTGCGCTCATACTCTTCCCTCTTAACGTGACTCTACTAACTCTCACGCATTGCTTTGGTGATGGCTGTCACAAACAGAGAATCGTGACTTCAAGCAGGGAAGATGCCTGAGCAGATGGCCATGGGTCTGTCCTTTCCCCTAGCTGTTACACCAGCAAATCTCGAAGATTTTTGCCACCGTTTCAGAGTTCTGGACCAAGATTCCACAGCTGAAGTTGCTGGATGGTCCATTTATCAAGAGGTTCATATAAAAGCACGTTCCTAGCTCCAAGCTCCTGACATAAGGAAAATGTCCTTTTCTGTGCATATTCCATAAGAAGACCCCCGGTTTTTGTTCTACTTGACTCTAGCCCCAAAGGCCGGTATCGCTGACTGCCTCCCTGCCGCTCACGTTAGCAGAAACTTCTGCCCGGGTGCAAGTACAGGCAAAACCCGGGACTGTGCAGGGTGCAGTTGGCCTTGGCCTTTTCTGCTCCAAGTCCCTGCCACGTGCTGGAGTCAGGCCTGAGCCAAAGCCCTTTCACTAAAAGAGGGTTTCCTGAGGCTTCCCATGTACGTGTCTTCCCCCACCAAAGAGAAGAATGCAAATGAAACCTGACTCCCAGTACCCAGTAACGCTGCCCTACCGCAGATCAGCCTGTGTGCGTTCAGAATTAAAGCAAGGTGGGCCGTTTGTCCTCCTCCCAGCCTCCTTTGTTGGCTCAGGTGTTGTATTTCCCTTTTCACATCACCCGTGAGTTTTCATTCTGATGGCTTAAGTAAAGGCATGCCCGAATAAAGGGACTGTTTGCACGAATAGCTCCCAGAGCCCAGACAGGGAGAGCCCTGAGTGCCTGAGAGGACAGAAGTAACGAAATATTGAGGTTTATCCAAGGAAAAAGCACAAAATGAGGAATGCCGATACGGACCATTTTCCCCTGTGTAAGCACTTCTGCGTGTTTACAGAGAGGGAGACAGTCTTTCCAGTGCAAGTGAGCAAACCAGGCAGCTCTAAGGGTAAGAAGTTGTGCTAGGGATGAGACACCAACGCCCGGAATCCCAGGTAATCTGCTCTCATTTCTCAGTACGGCCTCCGTGAGTAACTGCCTCCTTGGCACACAGGCATCAGGAACACCAGGTGTGTTGCTCTAGCACTCTTGTCCTCCTCCTCTTCCAGGAAAGAGCTTACAGGACAAAGACTATTAACCTTATTTTACAGACAGGGAAACTGAGGCAGCAGACAAGGAAGCTGAAAGAAAACCTGCTGCCCTGAGTAGCAATCCCTATGTCAGCCACTGGGCTTGGCAGCCTCATTTCCTCTCCTCCAGAAGGGTTTTGTGCACGGAAACTCAGGAGCAGGACCCAGAGGCACTCCCGCCAGTCCCAGGAGAGAGGACGCTCGGTTTTTTCGCTCCCAGACAACGGCGCAGCCCAAAGACAGCCAGCCAAAGAGACCCTGCAGTCTTTGGAAGAAGCCTAAGGAAGCCAATGAAGCCAGCTACATCTGAGATCTTTATCTGAGTCCCTCTGATCTCCTCACCCAGCTGCGGGGCCGAGACAGCCCTGTCTGCGGGGATGCTGTGCGCCTCGGCCGCGTCCTCCGGGGCCAGCCCTCGCCTGCCAGCCAGCGGAGGGCAAGGAGCGGGCGGGCGGGCACGGCCCCCTGCCACGGCACGGCCCCCTGCCACGGCACGGCAGCAGAGCCGGCCTCGCTCCCTGCCTCGGAACAAGTGGGGAGAGCCCAAAGCAAGCACCAAGCCACGCTGCACTCGCAGTCCTTACCAACGGAAACACGAGCGTCACCAGGTCAGACTGCACACCGACACCCAGCTGAGAGGTCCGTAAAGCTCAGCTGCTCGCCACTTCCCTTAGTACCCTTTGCTCAAAAATTCTTAGCGGTTATACATTTAAAATCCTGAACTTCTTGCATTTGCTATTGCGAATGCAGTTTCTGCAGATTCACAAGTTTCCATTTTTCCACGAAACACACGAGCTGATTAGTTCAGGAAAAGCAAACAGATTATTTTCCCTTATGAACTTTTAACAACAGAGCAAAATACACCACCGGGCTTCCCTGCTGAACTTTGTTTTAACTGAACAACAGATGGGGTCCTCACTCCCCTCTTTGAAGGCCGTAATACACCCTTGAGGGCGACGTCCCCTGGCAAGGTACAGCAGGGCACGCACGGCTTTGGCACCTTATCACTCTGTGGTGAGGTGGCTTGGTTCGAGGGGACAACAAGGAGGCCAGCAACGCGCACAAACAAGGCACTGCGGTGGCAAAGCCTGCCTTAACATTGATCCGACTTGCGCTGTTGGTGAGTAGCCTGAGTCGCACTCCCACATCCTTCTCATGCTATAGTTTGTTGGAAATTTACGTTAAACAAATAAATAGCGGCTGTTGGACTTGATTTGAGACAAGAAAAGTGCAAGTATTTTTTGAGTGAGAAAGACTTGCTTATCAAAGCATCATCCCCAAGTGAAATGGGAAATGGCTTTAAACTGGAAGAGGGCAGGTTTAGATTAAACATTAGGAGGAAATTTTTTCCTTTGAGGGTGGTGAGGCGCTGGAACAGGTTGCCCAGAGAGGTTGTTGAGGCCCCATCCCTGGAGGTGTTCAAGGCCAGGCTGGATGTGGCCTTGGGCAACCTGGTCTAGTGGGAGGTGTGCCTGTCTATGGCAGGGGGGTTGGAACTCGATGATCTGCAAGGTCCCTTCCAACCTAAACCATTCTAGGATTCTATGATTCTATGATTCTAAGTCACATCTCCACACAGGCCTGAGCAGCCCAGGACAGCCGCACCAGTTTGCTCCAACTCAGGACGCGTGTTAAGTCTCCAGAAGCCTGACCAGGGCTGGACTGATACAGGCGTTGACAAGAATTGCTGCACCTTCGTTTCCCTTAAGGAGCCGGACACCCACGTTCACCCTGAGCTGCAGCTAAGGCAGCTGGCCTGCAGGGCCTTTGGAGGCTGCAGCTGCAGATCCCACCTTGCCAGCATTGCTTTGCTTGGCTCTCCGATTTCCGAGTCTCCAGCTCACGTCGCAGCCCAGGTACGACAACTGATCCTACAACAAATTCCCAGCAGACAGACCCTCAGAGCTTTCACAGTATTGTGCGTTAAGACGACAGGGCTCCAATGTGCCGGAGACCCTAGAGCGGGCCTGTGAATACAGGCTAGAGAGGCCGTGCGGCCGAGAGAGAAGAGCCTGCCTCCAAAAGCTGCATCTGAAGGAAACAAGTGGGGTAGTACAACAGGCAACCCTGAGCCCAAGTGGAGCTTCAAGAGATAATCATAATAAAAATACGATAGCCCCTAACAGCTAGAAATACCGTCACGCAGGCAGGCACTTCTGTAGGGATGCAAGAGCTGATGGGAAAAATCAAAATGGAAAAATGCGGTTTCTTCAGGCTGAAGGGAGAGAGAAGCAGCTCTCGTCTTTCCTGTGCTCACAGTGCTGAGCTGTGCCTTACAGCATGTCCCAGCTGAGGATCCACGGAGCAGCTCAGCCAGCGTGCTTAACCAGATTTTCCACCACACCTTTGGGCTGCAGCACACTGTCATTATATCATGCATGCCTGAAATATCTCAGTAAAGCCTGGATAAAGGAACCAAGGGACCTGTTTCTGACTTTGCTCACCCAAGCCAGCGACAGCGCCGTGTGGTTTCTCGGGGGGCTGCTCCGGAGGGGTGAGGCCAGCCAGTCCCAAGCCCGCAGGGAGACCGGCATGGGAGCAGGGCAGCACCTCCTGCTGTCTCTCCGTCAGCAAGGCCAAGCCTCTCTGCAGAAGAACTCAACCAGCACAGGGCAAGGAAGTGTCTGGGTCGCTATGGTGCACACAGGGCCATCCCTTAACTGGGTTCAGCCTGCGACACAGAGGAGTCGTGCCTGCCTACGCGTGTGGGAGAGTGCAGGCATGCGTATAAATGTACTCCTGCTTAACTCCCTTGCAGACACGTTTCAGATTCAGAAGGAGAGAAGGACCAAAACTCGGACAAATGCGAAGTCCTGCCAGCGCAGAATCTCCTGGGCTTGGAGAAGTAACCCCGCAACAAAGAATGCGTGGCGGGCGACTTGTGTGCAACTTGCGAGTTGGCCTTCCGAAGCGACGGGCACTCCGCACGCCTCGGATAAGCTCCAGCGAGGCCAAGCCCACCTCCTGTACACATGCCTGCATGAAAACTGGAACACACGGCCTGCCCGCTCCGGCACCCGTGTTCCGAACAGCCCCGCACTTCACAACACTTTTCAATGAGTTCTGAAGAACTTTGGGTTCTTCCCATTCGTGAAGAAAGGGGCTGGGGATTTCAGAGCTCATTCTTTGCCAAGCCCAAGCCACGATTCCTAACTTGTCTTATTCTCCCAAGACCCACACAATCACCTTGATGGAAGAGCACGAGTCTTTCTATAGGACAGGCCCTGTCATTTGTATCGGGAGATAATGTCTTGCACTTTCCTCATTCCTTTCTCCTGAGTAATACCTTCTCCTGTAAATAGACAGCGAAGGGAGGGGAAAAAGGAAGCCAAGCGATTCCATCACTGCCTCACAAAATGTTAATATTCCCAGCATATTTGTTTGGGGCTAGTTTGAGTCAAATCAAATGGTTTCACTTGACCAGGACCAAAGCCTTATTTCAGCTTGCAGCTGGGCTGTCACGGTGCCTTTCATCTCCGTGCTGCGGGACACCCAGAGCACGTGTAGCTGTCTGGCTGCAGCACTGTAAGAACCACGGCCTGGCTGCACAGCTCGCCCCGCAGAGCAGGGGAAGGTCAGGCAGGACTGCAGCAACGCGGCCACATCCAGGTTAGTCCAGCAGAAACCGAATGCTTGCTGACGCAAGTTCTGCTTGGAGATGCCAAAGCATTCAGTTTTCCTAACTAAACGTTCTCCTCCCGCTTCTCCACGGTGAAGCCAGCACAAAAGCACGACTTATGGGTCCAAAATCATCTGCCCTCAGCAGCAGAGCAGCCTTGCGCCGACATGCAGAGGTATCGCTCCTAACTCCGCCGTCTCTTTAGTCTCCACCTCTCCAGTATCATAGGCCTGTTCTGTGGGCTGGCCTTACAGTGCTTGTTATCGCTCCACCTCAGATGTACTTGTCAGGTGGCTTCACCAAGACCCTACCAACTCCATTCCTGCTTTCCCTGCTTTTCAGTGCCATCCAGCCCTGGCTCAGAGTCTTGACATATTTCCTCCACACCCAGACTCACGGCATTTCCTCGCTGTCTCCTACTGAAACCAAGAGCCCATTTGCACCCTGCTTCCGCCCGCCCAGCAGGGCTTGCTCCTCTCGCTCCCCTCGTTCCAGGAATACACCTTAAGAAAACCCCAGGGATTTGCACACAGATCAAATCACGGGGGAAGCAAAGAACAAACGGACATCAGGACTCAGTACCCTGTAAACTGCCCAGGTAAACCCAAACTGCTCCAACACGAGTTCAGCTATCTGCCCGTACCTTCCTGCCTCCCCAACACAGAAACAGAGCAGCACAAATCTTCGACGATACTTATTACTTATTAAAAGCTTTGGCCTTTGCAGCAATTATGCCGTAGATTTTGTTACTAACCAGTATCTGTTAAGCACTTACGCTGGAGACGAGTAGAGCTGCCAGCTGACAGACCTTGCAGTGGTGAAACATTACTGAGTTCGCAAGACGCGACGGGATCAGATCCACAACTGCGGAGCGGCATTTTCAAAAGTCTTCAGCGTGGGCCCAACTCTGCCCTGTTGAGATCAGTGGGAAAACACCACAGTTAGCGACTTCAGGGTGTGCTCCGGGCTTTTGAAATTTAACCATAGATTTCAGCAGGACTTCTGTCATCCGTGAAACTTAGACCAAACGATGTGGTTACGCTGCACCTATATTTTGTCTTAAAGGATTCCGAACTATTTATAGTCCCTTGCGTTTTGCTTTGAGGTGTGTTTGGATGGATAGGCAGCAAAGACAAAGCCATACACCTAGGTCACCTTACTGTACACAAAGATATCTTCAAATCCTGCACGGCACCGAGTGCACGAGTGGGTAGGTACCTGCGCATACATATTTTGTGCTCCGTGCCCACCGGGCAGCCTGCAGAACTCCCACCTCACCGTGGGTATTCCGCTGCGTTCTCACCCAGATGAAAACACACCCAAAGACAAAACTCCAGGTCAAACAAAATGTCGTCTTCTACTCAGAACAAAAGGTTGTGTTTCTTCAAGTGATTTCTTCATTTTACAAGAAGTGAAGAAAAAAATTTTTCTTTGGTAAAAACTGAATGATCATTTATAAAGTAAATAACATTTTTTGGATTGAGAAGGGTGAAAGTTGACCTTTTTCAACGTTTCTTTCTTCCTGGATTAATGTCACGGATCTGCCAGACAGCCATTGTGATCAGAAGAAAGAAAAGCAGCGTGCTCCCTGAAATACCTCCTACTCGTGGCCAGCGATTAGCACCTAGGCACTTTACCAGTAACCTGCTCTGCTGATCCCAGATCCTAGGGCAGAACTTCCCCTGCAGAGACTCCCCGTGTGAGATTACACGCTAATCGAAGGAGAGCGCTTGAAGTATTAGGCTGCGTTTCTTTACCTCTAAAGCAAACACACAAGCCTCCAAATCACACCCATTGTTTCGCATACCTGAACCTTCTCACGTGAGCTCTGTATCTCCTGCCGCTGCATGTGTGAACAGCAGGGAGGTCACTCAGGGCCCTCGCTGCTCACCCGCGTGCTGCATATCACACGGGCCGCACGCATGCAGGGCTCTCCACAGACAGATAGGGAAGTCCAGCAAGGACCAGAGCAAAGCACCCTCCGTTCACAGGGACGGTCCCCATTGTGCACGCTCCTAAAGAGAGCCCTCACTCCGCAAAGTTCCCCCTCTCCAAGGGCAGTCGTCAGTACATCATTTGGTAGCAGCACTGGCCACTGTTCCTGCATAACGTCATTTTCTAAGTAACCTGGGATGCAAAAGGACTTAGGCACTATCCTCCCTTCAGTGCAACTCAGCAGGCATCAGGAGACTGAACCCTTCGGAGTGTCCAGCGTCGGGTGCGCTGAAAAATTTTACCACAGTGCTGCCTCTCCGTATTGAATTCACTGACGGAAAGAAAAGATGGGATTTCTGTCCTTCTTCCTTTGGAGGCAAGCTAGATGCAACACAAGGACACCAACCTTTTGTACTGGTCTGCTGCCTCACGTCTTGTTGTGCCTCCCTCTCCCCGGCTGGCAAAAGGAGTTCCTGGCTGCACAGCACTGCCCAACACCGGGCGCTTGCAGAGCGCAGGGACCAAGAGAAAAGTTCAGGATCCTGCCTCTAATGGCACCTAAAGAAAGGGGCCTGCAACAGCGCAAGGACAGAGCGCTGGACGCAAGAGCCTACGCCGTTCGGCTTCTGCCATTGTGTGTCTCGGGGTCCTCCGCAGCAGAAGGCCGTACTTTTATCTTTGCAGTCAGCACCTTTCACTGGCGTTCTCCTTTCACTGGCTCTTTGATTTTAAAGCCATTTATATTCCAAGCCAATCCGTACTAAAAATAGGATTCCTTACTAAGAATGGCACTGGCATTACTCACTTTCTGCTAGGTTCTCATCTCAGGCTACATTGCCACACCTCCGGCTGGAGGAGTGTGCTGCAGTAATCATCCACAACTATGTGCTTCTGTGAGCAGGTTTTGAACCTTTGCCATCCTTTGGAAGCTCCCACTGTTTTTCCTTTCATGTGCTAATACAGTTCAGTGGCTTATCTCCTTTCACATCCTTGGGGCACACCTCTTCGCAGACTGTATACTGACAGCCCAATGAAGTGGGAACAACACACAGCCACCCCCCTTCCTCCCCCTTGCAATTCAGGCCAATCTGCAGTTCTCAGCTGAAGGGGATGCTGTTCTTACTTGCATTCAGGAAGAGACAATTTGCTCTCCCTGGAAGCTACTGCATCCTTGCGATTTGACGGTCAGCTGCTCCACTCAAACCGCTCATCAATTACCAGCAAGGAGGCTTTTGGGCTTTCCTGGCGGGAGGCACGCTTTCCCAGCTCAGTTTTGCCAGACGCTAAGCATTTCTGCAGGGTATTGCTCCTCCTCAACGTGCCAGGAAACACAAGGGTGTAGGAGGTGGGACATACCAGGTCAAGCTTCGTAGTTAAATGAATCCTATATGGGGTTTTGTTTTCTTTTTCAGCATTCTTTGGAGTTTTGCACACCCCTTTCAAGCGCAGGGACGTGTTTCCTCCTGCGGACCATGTCAGAGGTGCAGCCGGTGCCAGAGCTGACTGTCACTTAATTTGCTCTGATAAGGGGTTAAATATGCACAGGTAAACCTGGGCGTATGTTCATAATGCAGGTGGCAGTGATACTTTAAAGGAGGCACCTTTCTTTGTTCCCTTAATGATTCATTCATCGGGAGTGTGGGAATTAACCTATATAAATTTTTGCTACTAAGTAGATACACCTAGATCCTGAAATAGTGGATGAGTGAGAACCAGTTATAGAGACTCTACACATCGTCCTGGTAGCACCGAAAGAAACAAACCCACAACGGGAGGCTGGGAGTAAATGACTGCATGGCATTTCTCACGGCAAATTCTCTTTACCTCCTGTTTTCCGGCGACTCCCCAAAAATCCCACAGGGATGCAGCAGACACCTCTGGAAAGGCCTGACTCGACTGAGACCTTCGCCTGGGCCCTCTCTTCGGGGGGCTCCACTCTGACAGCGGGTTTAGCCACAGCAGTGAGCGCGGGCAGCCACGCTCCGGTTGCCCCAGCACTGGGAGGCAGGTGTGAGATTGCATCAGGAACCACTGCGAGAAGGGAGGCTGGCGTGCCAAGCCTGGCGCAGTGCCCCCTTTGTAAGCTGTAGCTTACAGCTCATCAGCTGGGAGGTGGAGAAGAAACAGATTTGTATTTAGGGCACCTCGCTAACGGAGAATTTGTCTCCCTCCCGCCCAGCTAGAGGAGGAAAGAAACCCTTCCGGGAGGCTGCGCAGAGTGGGCCGAAATGTCCAGACTACCTCTTGTGCTCCTAGTCCTTTCCGATTTTGTTGGAAGAACCTTTAGGGCTCAATGAACAAGAGTTGATGAGTCTAAAATTCTTTACAGAGGACAGATCAATCCCGGTTTATCCACTGGAAGTTATAAATTACAGTAGCGCCTGAGGAGCCGTGTGGGCCGATGGAAGCACGAGGCACTGGTCAATGCCCTGTTGCTGGTTTCCTACAGCTTTGAAAGGAGGTCACAGAGCACTACTGCTGCCAGTGTGATGAGGTCTCGGTTGCTTCATCTCTTCAAGGTAGGCTCCACAGAGTGAAGTAACACCCCAGACACTGCAAAACCCGCCTGCATCTTGCAGGCACCTCCAGCCAATCTTCCCCTCACAGCAACAGCCGAGAGCACGCTGCTTTGGACAAAACGAAGGAAGAGCTCACTGAGCGCAAGCCGGAAGGAGTCCAGGAGAGGCATCACTGTCACTCTGCAGTAGGGCCAGGAGATCAGGAGTAGTGCTAATACACTCCTGGGGCTCTTAAGGGTCACCAGTGAATCGCAAGTTAGAAAAGCGCACGCAGAGGTAAGTCTCAGGGAGACAACTGCCAGGTCTTTATCCATGCCGGGGATGAATTCCCCACTGAGCTGTGCCAATTCTCTGAGAAGACGTAGTACGTTCACAGATCTGACAAAGGGTGGTGAGAAAAGTCACATCGGCCAGGTTTCTGGGCTGCAATTAGCCACGCGAGCCACAGCAGCGTACCTGCGTGTCCGCTGGGAGGTCGGGCAGACACGCCACGCCAGGACACGGCAGAAGGCGTGCGGGCACAGCAACCCAATGCAAAGCACTCTCTCGTGTGGCACATCCTGTTTCTCCCCAAGACATGTACAAGGTCGCCGGCGTAGCCACGCTCGTGGGTGATACCGCCTGTTTAATCAATGTTCTCTGTGCTACCAAGTCACCCCAGATGCTTTGCATTGGAGACAGCCTCTCCAATACTAATTAGCAAGGCAGGGGGGTGAAGAAGCAATTGTCAGGCTTCGTTTTGCATAAGTCGTGGCATTAGTAGCAAACTGCCTCTGCCCAGCCCCTGCTTCCTCCTCCCCTGGTAACTGTGAGCCTCTCTACACTTGACTTTGGGAGCGACTGCACAGCACTATTTCATAAACAGGCCCGAGGGTTTGTCTGCTGCCTGTCCTACTTCCTTCAGAGCACCCGAGATCAGCTGGGCTGGAACGGCTGCCCGTATCACGCTCCCAAGCTGCCTGGATGGGAGACGGAGACCTACCTGCTGAGGCTGAACACGGCTCCTCCCTCACGGTCTTGGGCTTCCAAGTTTAAGCTGTGTTACAGTTGGCAGACAGGCCTTCCAAATCTTGACTCTCCCTGGTCTTGACTCTAAAAATCAGGAGAGGAAATAAAGTAAGTCTTGCTATTTTTGAAAATCTTTAGGATAACATTTAAGCCCTACACTGAACTTCATCCCTTCTGGGATGTCCTTGCTCTAAACAGGTATGGGAAACCTTAGGTTCTCAGGCCGTGCCTCCGTGCCAGGAGCCAGCCCTTTGGGCAACGCGCCATTAAGCATCTCCAGGGCCTGGGCCCCCAAAGGGACCGCCTCATCTAGCCCTCCACAGTACCAGGCAACTGTGGACACCTGGATTTGATGTGCGCGCATACAAATACATGTACAAAACACTTTAAGCTCCTTCGAAGCTTCATGCTGAAACACTGTTAATATAAAAGACCAAAACCTACAACTGTTTCCTGCTTGAAGCACCGTGGCTGATGGAAAGGTTCACAGTGAAGTCACGAGCATCGATAACCCTGCACAAAGCTGTCGGTCCGAGACATCCTTTCTGAAAGGCTCGAGTGCTTTCCATAAAGCTATCTGTATCATCAGCTGTTAATCAGCGCAGACCAATTGATTTACTCTTCCACTAAACAAGGGCCTGGCTCATCCTTGTTTTGGTAGATGTTCGCCTGTGATAGTTCTGTAGCCGTGACGGTGAAAGACAGTCTGGCTCGGTAGCATTTTTGCTGCCGTTTCACTTATCGTTTTACTCTGTCACCAGGCTTGGAGCCCAGGGAAGGGTTAATCTCTTCCCTGCTTTTGCCAGGTAACAGCTGTTCTACTTTCAGGATCCCTGGATCACCCAGGTTTTGGTGAGGTAAGTGGATGTCCTTGCAGGAGCTCCTGTGGGAGGAGCTTTGGGAAAACCAGTCAGGACTGGTCCCTCCAGCCCCGGGAGCATTCCTGCTCCTGTGCTGATGCAACTGGATCCAATCTCCCGGCAGACCAGCTGGCTGCTTCCCAAACAGCTCCCTCCAGACCGGCTCACAGCTCGGCCCAGACCGGGATGGCTGTGACGAAGTTTGAGCAAGGGGACGAGAGGCCTTCGGCCCTCATTAGAGCTGGGAAGACTTGATGAAGATAACGCTTGTTCACGTTAAGATAACATGAGCTGCCTTGTTTTGCTGCGAGTTCACCGTTCTGCAGAGCATCTCCCCAGCACCAGCAAGACGGTGGATGTTGAATCATAGTGTCGAACCGTAGCGCAATCACTCGGGACGTACGAGTGGGATTCACTTAGACTGTTGGGCAACACTGGAGTGAGATGGTAAAGCACACAGCTATTTCAGTGACAACTCATCCTACTCCCACTCGGGATTCGGCGTGTAACAGCTTTACGTGACACGCTCTGCAGCAGAGCGTCGACTTAAAACATCCCGGAGATGAAACAGCTGAACGGTGAGCACGGCTTGAGTACGCTCCAGAACCAGGTAAAACCAGAAACGGGGTTTTAACAGAGAGAAAGATGCAAATTCAAACCATGTCTTTAAACTATATTCCAGATGCACCGGGAAGGCCTCAGTTCCCTATGCATGCCTTCTGAACGAGAGCAGCTATTAGCACAAGCCAAGATAATCTCAACAAAGAGAATTATAAAACACTTTCATCATGTCTTAAAGCAGAATTTTTCAGACCCCAGCAGAAGGATGGGACATACTGAACACTTCTGTTTTGCCTGAGCTCTCACTAAATCAATGACAAAACTCACCCCGATGCTACTAGGCCCGAGATTCGACAGCGCCGATGGCTAACCAGCTCCCCGCCATCACCGTTCACCACCCCTTCCCAACTTGTCTAGCGATATTTTTGCTAGCAGGTTGTCGAGTCTTGCACTGCTTGCTCATTAGCACCGCAGTAAGTGATTTCTTATGTAAATCGTGCCAGCCCACAGAAAAACCAGTTCAATTCCAGTCTGCACTGCTGGGATGGACACAGAACAGAGAATAAGTGCTAATGATCTTTTCTTTTTTTAAAAATAGAAAAGCAAGTACCAGGCATAAAAGCAGTCATTGCATATCTTCCGCTGCAAACAGAATTACCCTCGCATCTGTGGAGAGACTACTCCACATAGAGAATTCCCCATGCGATCTATTCGCAAGTGCCGTCACCAAGCTCGCCTGTTCAACAGCACTTTCTGCCCACCTAATTGGAGGTCTGAAACTGAGGAGTGGATGTCTGTGGACCTCATGTCTTCTTTCAGATCTTAACTTTATCTCTCAAAGGCACAGCCACACAGCTAACGGCAACGTTTCTTTTCTACGTGGCATCTCATAAACTTCAAGACCATAAATGCGGCTGAGAAAAATAAGCGTGCAGCCGTGCTAGGGGGATGCTGCCAAGTTTTTCCGCGCTGCAGACAGGTCAGAGGTGTGTGCTGCTGAGCCGACAGAAGGCACCGAAAGGCTGGCAGCGTGCTACGCACTTAGAGGGCACCGGGGCTGTGCCTTAATGTGCCTTACTATGCCTTTCCTTAATACTTGTAGCGTTATGAGAGACAGATTGGTTGAATTTAGCGCTTCATGACATCCTTCATAGGTGACAACAGAGCTCATGGGAATTATCCAAAGTCAGTCTTTAAAACTGAAAGGGAAGTTACTATTTTTCTATGGCAGGGGTATTTGTTGGGGAGTCATAATGTAAAGCCCTGTACTTTGGCTCGTTTTGCACTACTCTGCTACTCTACCCTTCCACCTCACTCCTCCTTCCAGCTGAAATCCCAGCTGCTGCTGTCTTTTCCAGGCAAAACACTAGCGCTTGTGCAGAACGCCTAAACAGGATTAAGACACATAGCTACTGTTCGTGTTCTTGAAAAGCTTTCATCGTAAATGAGAGGGACGAAGACCTGACAGGACATATGTTGCCCCAAGCCCTGGTTTGGTTTTGTTCCGTTCTGCTCCACCCAAGAGGTGTCTGCCTTTCATCCCTGGCAGTAATCATCTCCGGGCATAAGACAAGAAAGCACCTTTTAACTGGAAGGAGCCAGATCCACAGGAGGCAGATAGGGTATGAAAGCAAGGCAGACAGATTATCAGCGGGAGCCACTGTAGCTCTGTGTCTATGGAAATTACATTTGAAAGCTTCATTTGCAAGTCTTTCTACCCGCATTTTCTGTGTGCACCTTTAATCATTTCTGAACATAAATCACACCGCTTAGAAATGTGAGGGCAAAGCATGCAAGAGGAAGGGAAATCCTGGGGCTAGAACCTGGGACACCTACCAGGTTCAGCTCTCGTTCGACCACCAAGCCACCTCACCCTCCCAGAAGTGAGATACGGAGGGGAACGCGGATGTGACAGCACATCTGGATTGTTTCCAAGGCGCTCACAACAGGACAGGTCCTACACTGACAGGAGCTGCGGATGCTCTAACAGAGACATTTTAAACTATGTTCATCACTTTAGGCACCTAAAAGTCATTTCTGTTTCCACCATTTTTTAACTAGTCACCCGCAAAGCTGAAGAGATTTCCTTTCCTAAGCAAAAAGAGCATAACTGATGCTATAACACGTGCTTCCGTGTCTCCCAGAAAGCTAGCAGGTTTGAGCACCACCCATCAACTATTTCAGTCTGTAAGGAACCGCTGTCTGATATCCAAATACAAATCCATTGCCAGCTGCCTAAGGAAATCACGCTCAAAGAAGGAAGCTGTTCTCCAAGGTTTGGACCAGAGCATCAGCAGGCAGGAACCCAAAGGCAGTTAGAAGTACGGATGGTGTTATCGGACTTAGCGTGCGCGGCGTTGGAATGAGGATCTGACACCTAGGTTAAGACATACTGGAAATGCTGGATTAGATCAGACTCTCAGGCTATTCAGCTTTGCTTTTTGTCCCCAAATGCAAGAGAACAGGCTGCATTATTTCAGTCAAAAAATGCTGAGCTGAAAAGTGTCTTATTTTTTGAATTACATGCAAAAAGATATGTTTTTCTGACACAAACAGCGCATGAATGAAAATATGGTTTTTCTCAAGAAAAACTGCTACTCTCCTTACTAGGAAACTGTGTTTTGAAAGCATTGCTTTCCCTTGGACTTTAGATGTCCCACCTCACAGGCCTTCTTTGGTTGAAAAAGGCACAACTCCTGCTTCCTTGGCTTTGGGCCTAGATGCACTGCAAGCAAACAATAGCTGCTTCCCTCTGACACTGACAGGCGTAGCTGTCTCAGCCGAGCAAACTCCCGAGTCACAGGCAAAGCCAGACCTGCAGTAAATGAGGATTACTCGCTCAGGGGAGGTGTAACCAGCAGAGGAACGATAGGTATGTACAGCTTTGGTCACAAAATGAGAGGGAATCAAGGTTTGCTTATTAAAGGCTGCCTGACCCTTCTGTCCACTGATCCATCCCATGTGAACAGACTCCAAGGCTGACAGCGACAACTGGCTCTTGCTCCTCCAGCACGCTCACTCACCGCACTCAGCCGCCACCGAGAAGGCAAAGCCATCGCTTCCTATCCAAGATAACGCCTCCAGAGCCAAGTGGCTGCAGGATTGCTCACTGAAGTGAGACATACCAGCAGCGCATCAAGAAAGCCTCTGCAAAAAGAGGCAAGCGTTTGTCCCAGGTAACAACCTTGCTTTCACACAGGTGTGCTCCGGTAGTTTACTGAAGTATTTGTAGCGCTAACAGGTCGGGAAGGTTTACTGATACAAAAACCGCCCAAAGTTATTTTAAGAACTCAAAACTTTATACCAGTTACTGGAAATGGCATGGAACAACTCAAAGGTGGATTTAGGCAAAGCACTGCGCAACATCTGCTCGTGCCCACTGACAGTCCAAACGCCTTCCCAGATGCCCGTGTATACGTGGATTTACCGAGAAAAAGAAAACATTTTAAACTCGTACCTCTTCATTGTCCCAGAGTAAAACTGGCCTTCCCAGAATATCCAGCAGGCCGAGATTCAAAGTAACATCTGCTACCGCTCTGAGGGAAGAGGGGCATACTGGGAGGGAAGCGAAGTCCAGAAGTAGACAGGAAGCTACTCTGGTCAAAGACAACTGCAGAACAGTCAAAAGCTCTACAAATACACAATAGAGGAGCTGTTGTTTTTTTCTACAAAATGCAATAACCATGCAGAACAAAACATTTGGGAAAGAGGAAGGAATTGTGCAAGCAGGCATGGCCCTCTCATTACCAGAATTCCTGGATACTGATCTGGATATCGAAAATACGTTGCAAAATCAGCTGCATGTGCAGAAAATTGTGCAAGAACGTCAGGCTACTCTTGCAGGTCTCAGCTGAGGCAGCTACAAGTGACAAGGACACAGACATAACATTGCCACCGGGAGGTCAAGAAAAATCCAGAAGCGTAATTTACTAATCAAATGTGGGACCAGAAACCCAGGGGCTCTTAGTGGAACTCAGGTAACTCCGTGGTGAGGGGAGCAGGTTAAAAGCCAGGTGATGTATATGTCCTGAAGAGTAGACCTGGCTGTACAGGATCAGCAATAAAAATTATCTTTGGCCTTGCCCTGCAACAGATCAGATCTACTTGTCACACAAGTGCAGCATCCTTGGACAGCAACAGACTTCCAGACATACATTTCCACCCCTCAGTTGTGGGTCGTCTTTTTTTTTTTTTAAATCAACCGACCCACTGGACACTGTAAGTCTCCATGGTGTTTGTGCATCAAAGTTACATTAGGAAGCTGGTAGCACGCTGTTATTACTCAGGGCCATAGCTCGAGTAGAAAATAACATTACTACTTGCTAGAAGTTATAATTCATTAAAAACATAATGAAGGGATTTTTTTTTTTTTTTTTTAAATGCAAAGCTGTAGATCAGTTCTCAATTCACAATTACATATGTCATTCCTGGACAGGGAGATTTGCCCTCAAGTCCCTGCACTAAAACAACCAGAAAACATTTTACCATGCTCAGCAAGCCACTGCAGGGAACACGGAAGTTCCCTGCGCAGCGCAAGCTCGCAGTCATCCCTGCATCTCACAGCTCTGCCGTGCTAGCGAGCCCCGTGGCGATGCTGGATGCGACGGACCCAGAGCAGCAGCCTCCTCTACGAGGGAGTTGCTGGCTGCCCCCCCTCTCCGAAAATCTGGCTGTAACCTAAATCCTTAGGGAGGAACAAGTCTTCCATGAAGCCTGTCCTGCACTGCTTCACAACTTTCAGGCAAGGAGACTGAGCAAGGATTTTCCTTCCTCGTTACTGACACGAGTTCAAGTCCAAGGCAGAACAACACCACCTGACACTCAAATTTCCAAGAATCCAGCCTCCCAGAAACAGCTGAGTCCGGCCTCTCCAGTTCCTAACTGCGTATTTTGGGAAAATACCCGCTGGTCCATTCAGTAGTCAGAGCATGAAAAATACACAACAGATGGAATTTACAAGTTACACTAGTAGTTTTGCTCTTGTTAGACTTTCACACTGGGAAGAAGGAAAACAGCTCATTTTTCTACCCTAGCATTGGTTCTCCATATACCTGATAGACTGTATCACTTGAGAAACCTGCTCTTCACTCCAGAGAGACTAGGGATAGAAGAGTTTCTGCAAGAAGAGTCTCACAGCTTCCAAATGGGAGTCGTAATCCATCCCCAGTCTCACTGGGCTACGGCTCTGCTACCACTGAGATTGAGCTTGTTTACTCCAAAGCAAAAAGCTTGGCATGACTTACAGAAACAGCTTTTCTTGCCAGAGCTCTAATAGCAAATGTCTGTGGAAAAGCCGCTCGGAGAAGCGCTGTTTACTTTGGTAGTGAAGCAAGTTCCCTGGAATGAAGTCTTGCAATCTTCCCAGAGGATGTTGCAATACATTTACCTGCACCTCAGCTACGCACCATACGGGCCGCTCGGGGAGTCTGAGAACTACTTGGCTAAGGCAGGAGGCCAAGGCAAACGCATCCCAGCTCCTGTGGACACAACCGCACTCTACTTTTACTCTGGGTACGCAACTTGGGTCTTTCTGCAAACTGGTGGCTCCTCCCCCCCTTCTCTACTGCAAGCTAAGACACAGCCAGCAACACCTCTAGAAGACGTTTTTAAGACAAGGGCCTCAAAACAAGGTTCTCAATCATATTCTGCATAACTGTGGCTTTGAAGACAAACTCACCCCCTGGACGCTCATTTTTTTTCAGGCAACTCTGACCTTAGACCCCAGCTCACTGCCAGGGGCGTTCAGAGCAAACATCAGCACACAGTTGGACTAATAACTACCCAGGGCAGAAAAGAAACTCACAGTAGACTGTGGAGGCCAAGGCTCCCTTTCTGTTTAGCCAATCCCTGGCCTGAAGCTGTCCTGCTTTTCCTCCTTTACTTGAAACCAACTTCCAAGCCACTGTCCAAATTCCCTCTGGCCACAGAGATGAAAGGCTCTTTCCTCTTCAATATTCCCAGCTCTTTAGTCCAGGGCAAAGGGCTACTTGTTTGCTCAAATTTCTGTTGGAGATTTTGCTTCCAACGACGTGGCCCACATAACCCCTCCCTAATCCAGTAGCTAAAAGATGGCTTTGTAGTTGAATTAAATGGACTTCCTACTGAATCAGGTACTATCATTTGCACATTTTGTTTACAAACAACTTGCACTCCTGTGAAAGCACCAAGCTCATACTTCATAGGTGGCTGCAGCTCTGCGCAGCCATGCTTTGTGCTCCTAAATGTTGAAATTCCTGCTTTGAGGAGAAACCAACCTCTAATTTCAAGTGTTTACATGGACTCCTGAGAGCAAGAAAAAAATCTTACTATGATTAGGTTAAGTAAAAAGTTTAATTATAAAATAAATAAGTTTGTTATGGAAACATTAAATATTAAATACAATAATAAATATTTACACATTTACAGATATGACTTGACAATTAATGGTGTTTCTCTGCTACCAGAAGAATCCTGCTCTGTTTATCCACAACACATTCACTCTTCCAAGAAGAAGCTGAACTCAAATAATACTCTGTACTCAAGACCGCGTGGACAGTTCAAGAAGCCAAGGACACTTGGGTCAGGAAAGTGTGAGGTAAGTTGAGTTCTTTGCACCAGAAGGTAGAGCACAAGAGACCGCTGCTTGCAGAGTGTCCGTGCACGCATTTAATTCTTCGACGGAACAGGTTCTCGGTCAAGTTCAACTGACTGGATCTGACATGAAGCATTTTACACTTTGTGCTGCTTAAAGCAGCCTCGAGTATCTGGGTAACAGAAGTAGCTCTGTGTTTAAACAGATGGGTCCAGGCTTATCAGCTTGTTTGAGCACCGATCTTTTCCTTCAGATACAGAGCTCCTGAATTTGCATTTACTGTCTCAGCATCCTGAGGAGATGGATTTTAACTCGGACTAGCCCACAGGCAGATGGATAGCTCCACTCGTACAACGCGTCCTACTGAATTCAGCGCTATTACTTTCCACACATACATTAACAGAACCCAGGCCCGGCTGACAGAGACATGTCACCAATGCCCTGCAAGTCAGAACTAGAGATGGAGTTCCTGGAAGCCGGTATCAACAGGGAACAGTGACAGCAGAATTCGGATTTTCACCCACTGAGGTCTAGAGAGACAAGCCATCCAGAGCTCTTTCCTTTTCAACTGTGGGAGAGGGAAGGGGTTTGGTTTTTTCCTTCCCTCCATCCATTCCTGAAAGCCGTAAGAAGCTCTCTCCCTTAGGGTTAGAGCTGCCAAAGGACACTTGCTAACAGAAGAAAGTCCATCCAGAGGACAGCAGAGACTGGAGCTGCAGCACCGACAGAGAGGGCTGAGTAGCAGTCGTCTCTAGCAGGTCTCCACAGCAGGTCCTCCACCCTAGAGCAGCAGCTCTTTCCGCATCCTTCAGCCAAGATGTAGCGCTAACTGTCCTCCTCAGCAAGCGATCCAGTAGCAAGTGGCACGTTGACATCTCCTTGCGGCAGCCTCTGTCTTGATGAATCAGGGCTAAGTGGCAACAGCTCCAGCCCACAGTGTCCAGGGGGATGTGTCAGGTAGCCAGAGGTACCCTGCAGCCTGGCAGTGGCCACATCAGAATTGCTCTGTAAGGGGCAGACCAGGCATGTTAATCACCACTCAAGACACAAGCACTCTGTGCTAGAACCGCATCACACCTACAGCTGGGGCAGGTAGGTTAAGTACGTGCACACACCTGAGCACACTCTGCCAGACCCTCTTCAGCTTCAAGCAAGCTTTGAACAAAACATTCCAACTGTCACTGGACAAAGCCTGGACAAGGTCTGCAGCTGACTTGTGGCCAAGTAAAACTTCCGAGTTCTGCCAGAACTTCTCGGGACTATCCTTTATAGCTTCCTCCTTCAGCTCGTAGTATAACTCCTGCTCAATACAGGTCCTCCGGTCTGCTGTTAGGTACACTTTTGCTCCGGAGAAACCAACTTGCTTCCTCGTTAAAATCCACTAGATTTCTCCCGGGAGTGGTCCACCTAGGCCGAGGACCTTTAGCACTCAGTTGCTACAACAGTATGAAACTTGCCTGAGAGGCTACCTACGGTGCTCACAGAACTGGCAGCTTTATCTTGGTCTACAGCCTTTAAGTACCAGAAACTTCCTGAGGCCTTGCAAAGCAGACATGGGAACGCTCCGTACTTCTCTTAGGAGGGGAGATGATCCACGTGGCCGCTGCACTATCTTGCGTGACAGAAGTCTATCATGGTTTCTTGCGCTAAACCTGCCTCTGCCGAGGTCTAAGTCGGTTTGATTTTCCTCCCCTTCCTAAGTCCACTTACCACAGTACAGCGGCCTATCCTCACTTCTCCTGCAAGACAGCAGCCAGAACGCTAACAGCACTGTTGAGGAACTCGCACAACTCAGGTGGTTTGGGGAAACCCGGAAACAGCCATTCCCATGTAAGCTACGTGTTTCAAAGCACTTCCAAGTGTTAGAAGCAAGCACTAGCTTTGCAAAACACACATGCAATTCCCATACTTTAACTCCAGCCTGGAAGGACCGAAAGGCATTTCAAGTCAGCTTTCATACCTGCTTTCTCCTCATTTACACACCAACGTGGCCATTTCTGTTTTCTTGTCGAAGTTTTTTCCTTTCTTCTTTCTCATCATACTGAGGACACTTTTTCCTGACCCTGTGGAATTAGAGCACGTTAGAGGTCATTTTGATGCCTGATGCACGTCCTCTTCTCACCATCCCCCACATCCTCGGCAGCATTTAGACTCATGCCCTGTGAAACCTCAAGCACCTCCTTAGCACCAGGGCGTTTCAAGCAAGACAGTTTGGGAACACTCAGCACCAAGCGGTATCTGACTACACCCCCGAGAAGGCCCGAGTCGGGCACTGCCAGTTTTGCCTCTCAGCGCCAGGGCCTCCTGCCTTAAGCCCAAATCGGTCGGAAGACGAAGCGCGTTTGTCTCAGGAACGGAGCAAAGCCCCAGGAGCCTGTCTTGGGAACATGTTTCCTGGTGGCTTTTTCTAATAGCTGCAGTGACCAGACTGCCTTCCTCTGCCCCACAGCCGAGCCCTGTCCCCTTGATGTGTCCCTCCAACACATCCTAAGCAAGCTGCTGCTTCATTTTCACCCACTGTCTGCAGTCATTTCTAGTAACCGTTCCAAACAGACCCTCTAGCTTCTCTGGATTAACCTACAGATTAACAAACACCGTGCTTCCAGCCTGTGAGGGTTCAGAGCGTTCAACAAATGTAATCCTAGTCCACGGCTCGCTCCAGAAACTAACCACGATTATCTGCTCTTACAGCACTACAGAACTGGTTTTCTCTCCTAGCAGGAAGGGACAAGGCAGCGTCCAGAGACCAAGTGTTCATCCCAGCAGTCCTCAAGTTCAGATCTAAATATGAAGCAACAGTGAAATGACAAATGCACACCTTGTTTCCTGAATTGCAGGAAAGGGTACGGCACGTACTCAATTCAGTTGATGTACTTCATCAAGATCTAAAATTAGACTGAACTTTTGAGTTTCATCTACACTGTCCCAAGCCCTGGTGTGGTGGAGCTGCAGTGTCAGATGGAGGGCTGCTCCAATACTCAGCCAACGCTGGAGCCAGGCTCCCCACGCTGCCTATCTAACCTCAGCACAAATCCCCGGCAAACACATCAGCAAAACCCAAAGGCACAGACAAGCACAAGTCGCTGCTTTCTGCTTGTTAGCGGGTACTAAGAATAGTTTGATATACACGTGCCCAGAAAAACTTCTAACTCACAACAGGACCCCCGTTACCCACCACACTGAACTGTCAGCAGGTGGTTAGGCTGGAATGGTTGTTCCCTCCATCTTAACAGCAACGAGTACAGTATTTGGGACCGACAGCCCTTTTTCCACCATTCGCTTCTCCCCAGCATCATTATTTAAGCCCAGCAACCTTCATTAACAAATAGACAGCTGGAGCACCATTTCCTCCCCTCCAGCTGTGTACCCAGTTGTTGGATAATAGCCAAGCACGAGGCTGTTACATTACTGCTTGCAGGCTTCTCCACGAGGATTAGGAAGGCACTGCTGCGTCAGCATTAGTGCTCCTCCTCTGCTTCCTGCTGGTGTTCTGCAGCACCCTGGTCGTAGCAAGAGCAGAAAGGCTCTTGTTTTAAAATACAAGGGTCCCAGAGCGCCCACAGCCAATAGCAAGGGAGGTTAAGTGAACACTTAATCCCTTATGAACTTCTCTGACACTGCTTCTACCCTCAAGACATATCCACGCTGGGATGAGACTTTTGGATGTCTTCTGCACAGGTACTTCAGGCAAGCATGCCCATTTCGGGGCGACTGGACCCAAGCCCCACTCACGCATAAGCTAGATAGACACCAGAGCGTATAACACTTACTGCACTATCACAATGATAACCACAGTAATGAAGCTGATGCTTGAGAGCAGGACAGCTACCACTACCAACACGGTCTTCGAGTAGTCTGCCACATCATTCTTCCTTTGAGTCTTCATGAACTGTTCACCACAGCGCTCGCCAAAAAAATCCTGATGACACCTGCAAGTAAACATTAACACAAGTTCTTATCAGCTCCCGCTGTCTGGAGCCCAGGACACCCACACACATTCAAACCCCACTTAGCCGTCTTCAGAGTTTCCCATGAATCTCAAGATGCTCCCTTTAGAGCATGTTCATGAAATGCAGTCACTGTTCTAGCACAAGGTTTGTCAGCATTTCAACAAGTCGAGATTAGTTTGGGCGTGATGTTCCAAGGAGACACGCCTTTTCATTCTTTTGGTTTGAGTTTATGACCAACTGATGAGTTCAGCGGCTTGTTATGCATCTCAGATTCCATCATCAGTTAATTTACATGGCAGAAAGTTTCTCAGTCAAAATACGGCAGGAGATGGATCTAGGCCAAGTTGACACCGATTTTTCCTCCGAGCCCTCATAGGCCACTGGCACATGCCAATCACACCTAACTCACAAGGTACAAGTGACTTACTTGCAGGTCACCGCCTGGAGATGTTCTAGGTATACGCATTCACCATGGATGCAAAAGTTTTTGTATTCCATTTCACAGGGAGTCCCTTTCTTTCTGTTTTTCCCTTTGTTTTTCTTCCTTCTTGATTTGCCAGCATTCTTCTCACCCCCCCTCTTTGTTGGTTTGGGTTTAACCACAGGTTCAACTGAAAAAAGGACAAGATGACTCAGTCTAGCAGAGCTAAAAAGCTAGATTATGTGAAAACTCAGTTACAGATTTCGGTGAGGGGTAGGGGGATGGCCACTGCAGGAGAACCTGTGACCAGGAAGCAGAGGATGCAAGCGAGCGTGCAGCTGGGTATTACACACCCAGCACAAAGGCAGAAAGCTTAGACGCTTGTTAGGCCCAGCTCCGCCACCATTAAGTCCTGCGCAACGCAGGCCAAGAGCAGTGCAAGCAGACGAGCCGAGAGCGCCATCACAGATGAAGAGCAGAGCTAAAGTGCTACAGCGTTTCACAGGGTAAGATACTTGTGTGAAACCGTTCGGGTTCAAGCAAAGACCTGTGAAGAACGTGGAGTTCACAGGGAGCCAAGCCATCCACTAGTTGTATGTCGACTCCGATACAAGGCTAACAGCTTCCAACGCTCTAAACTCTCCATTTGCATCGGTGATGAAAGGCATTATAACTCCCGAGATAGTGCTGGGCGCTTGCAGAGGCAAGACAGCTTGCTATCCCAGTTAGCTTAGTTGTTTCTCCCAAATAACCTGCAGTGCTCTCTTCAGCAGAAGATAGTTCATTTCCAGTTCTCCTACTTGGAGAGACGTGCCGAGTGCACCGAAGGAGTGAAAGCAGGACAGTCCGCAAGAGTCAGGGTATTTGTTCTGCCGCTTACTGTTGCCCCTCATTATGGCAATTAAGAAAAACCTCTAGAAGAGTGTGGTTTAAAATGCTGGTGACCTAGTAGACTTTAGATACAAGCAAGGGCAATCATCTTCCTTTCGCTTAGGAGAACAAGCTAAAGCCAGCCACTGACTACGGGTCATAATCTCCGTAGCTGCTCCACGCAGCAGTCAGAGCTCAACAGCTTTGTTTTAGAGCAGGTTGATAGAACTCCCCTTCTCTGAAGAAAACATCCCTTCACTGCTGGCCGGGAAGCAAGGCTTCTCAGTGCAACACTGTGCTCTTCAGGACTAACAGGGAAGCGGGTGAGTTTGAACAGGACTTAAGAACAGTACAGCTACACGCAACACTCTTGAATTTCTCTGTTGTGCTCTGCAGATCTAATGAAACAATTTTGGAGTAAAATTTTATTCAAAGCACTAAGCGTATAGGCAATCACCACAACAGGACACAACTTCATACAACTGCTTCATAACCCTGTATTTCTAGTGACAAGAATAAAGCCTACACAAAGAACCAAGGTGTAGTTCACTGTTGTCTAGACAGCTGATCATTTTAACTTCCAGAGCAACAAGCCTGGCTTGAAGTTACTTAAAAGCAAAAATGCCTTCAGCAACCAGAAGTCTGATTCAAATGGTACAAGCTATATTAATATGTAAACAAGGAACACCGCTCCTGCAGCAAGGTTTCCTGTCCCTAGAAGTGTGAGCTTACTACTGACAGCCGAGGCCCTTGTTCTGTCCAGTTCAACTTGATATTTAGGTTCACACTTGCATAATTGAGGCCGTTTCCATTCTTCCCTCTTCAAGGCTCAGCTTGTCTGTTTGATCTCTGTGTCCCCGGTCTGCAAGCTGCATAGCCAGGAAAGCCATCCGCAGTTGAATCATAACAGCTTGAAGGCTCCACAGATAAAACTCATGCCAAGCAGAAGAGCTCGTCTACAAACCAACCACCTTCGGTAACAATTCTGGTTTCTGTGCAGTTATACAATACTTAAGTCACCAAGCCAGTAGTTTGACAGGCTGAACCGCTCAGTAACTCTGATGTTCCTGTTTCCCCTGGAGGTCTCCAACTTATTAAAAACTCCAGCAAAGGATCTACAATTTCCCCAGACTGAACACCGTCCCCCTTAAACTAAGGGGTCTCATTCAAGTCTCAGGAGGTTTCCGCAGGAAAAATGGTGGCCAGATCCACCCTAGAGGGCAACAGCACCAGCCCACTAACATCTGCTGGGGTACAAGTGACTCGTAGGTAGCCGGCTTGTGTTACAGTGGCACTTAGGCCAGAACCAACAAAACCGTCTGGTGCCCACAGTCAGGTGGGCTATTCAGATCTCCTCATAGCTTAAACAGGGACACATGCCAATCAACTCACGCAACACCTACTAGCAGTGAAGCAGTGCCTCAAAGATGCTTAAACTTTCCTGCAGCCACTTCGGGGGTTCAAGTATTTGCTTTCACAGGACATTTTAGTCAACTCCAAGCAATCCATCATGAGAAAACAGCCAGGAAGCAAAAAAGGCAGCCTGACGTAAAACCCACCTTCGGGGGCAACCAGCACCCATAGGCCCCACCGAACCTTCCACAGCAAGGAGACGTAGCTGCCCCGGGACAGCCCTCCTGTCGGGTCTGCCTGAGGAGACCAGCGCAGCCTCCTGTCACCAACCTGCTGCCTCCACACTGCCTCACCACACCCGCCCTCCGGTCTCACCCCTGACAGCCTCTTTCCAACGCCCCCCGTCGATGCTCTACGAGCCGAGGGCAGGGCTCTTTCCCCCTTCACAAGGCAGGTAAGTCACCAAGCCGCCGGGGCCGCCGAGCCGAGAGCCCTCGGGCCCGCCATGGCCGAGCTGAGGCGCCCACCTCAGAGCCCGCCGCGACTCACCTCGGATCAAGTCGTCCACGATGTACTGGTGGACGGGCAGCGCCTCCTCGTACTCCTCATCCTCCTCGTAGTCGGGACCCGGCACGGCCTCGCGGGCCTCGTGCTCTCGCTGCGCGGCCGCCCCGCGGCGCTGGGGCTCGGTGGCGTTGGGCTCGGAGCCGGCGGCGGGCCGGCAGGCTGCGGGGAGAAATGGCGCCGTGGGCAAGGGGGCACACCGACCGCCGCCGCGCGAGACACCCCCCGCGCCTCNCGATTGCGCGGGCGCACCTGTCTGCGCGCTCCGCTCCTCGCGCCGCCGCGGGCCGGAGAGGGACGGCGGGACAACGCTCCTCGGCCTAAGGGACGCAGGTGGCCATGGCCCCGCGCCTCGGCCGGGCGGCGCCCCAGGAAGGGCTGAGTAACGGGCGCAGAGGCGGCAGCGCGCCGCCACCTCCCCTCGCCTGGCCTGGCCTGGCCTGGCCGCTGTGTGAGAAAGTGCGAGCGGCTTTCTGGGGAGAGAAGGGCGGGCTGCCAGGGGCGGGCGGGGACATCCCCCTGCCGCGGTGCCCTGTGTGTCATGGCGGGGGGGGGGGGGAGGCGG